>JAAVTI010000891.1:0-181807 GCA_011947335.1 Phytophthora constricta
CGCTCTTGAAGCCGGCTGACGTGGTGCGCAGCTGCTTCTTATCTCGATCGATGACCCAGACAAGACCAGCGACACGGGCCGATAATTTCCCGAGCTGCCAAGTTGCTGGTTCGCCAGCCATCAAGAACAGAAGATGGCCAATCGAACGGCTCTGACGAAGGCTGCGTGGACGAGCTAGGGTCTGTCTACTTCGGGTTCTGAAGCGTTGGGTCTGGAGGCGGTTATGTTAATCCCAGGTCAAGCTGTCGGCGATGGGTCGGCTCCGCCGAACCTTGATGTCGGAAGGTCAAGTGCAACGACCGCCGATGTCCCTAGTGGTTGGAAACCGGTGTTTAGTGTGACCGGCGGTCTCTGCTCGAGCTGAGGGCTGCGTCAGGCCGACAACGAGGGCTGGGCAGCTGGAAGACGAGCGAGAGCGTAGGTTGGTGGGCATGGTCGGCACGGCGCTGGTCGATGCGTGGACGCGGTGCGTGCGTGTGAAGGGTGTTGTGAGGTGTGGAGTGGCGGTTGCGACGTGTGTGTGTGCGTTGGAAGTGGAGGCGTGGTTTGTGCGTTTTGGCTCAATTTTGCTCAATTTTTGTTTATGTGCGGATTGTGTGGTGCTAACCCGTCAGTTTGCCCGAGTGGTCTAAGGGGTTACGTTCAGGTCGTAATGTTTTCGAACGCGTGGGTTCAAATCCCACAGCTGACAATTCTTTTGTTGCGCGCTGCCACCGACCAACGCACGCATTACCGCGCCCTTTAGTGCCTGCACGCTCTTGGAAGCCGGCTGACGTGGTGCGCAGCTGCTTCTTATCTCGATCGATGACCCAGACAAGACCAGCGACACGGGCCGATAATTTCCCGAGCTGCCAAGTTGCTGGTTCGCCAGCCATCAAGAACAGGAAGATGGCCAACCGAACGGCTCTGACGAAGGCTGCGTGGACGAGCTAGGGTCTGTCTACTTCGGGTTCTGAAGCGTTGGGTCTGGAGGCGGTTATGTTAATCCCCAGGTCAAGCTGTCGGCGATGGGTCGGCTCCGCCGAACCTTGATGTCGGAAGGTCAAGTGCAACGACCGCCGATGTCCCTAGTGGTTGGAAACCGGTGTTTAGTGTGACCGGCGGTCTCTGCTCGAGCTGAGGGCTGCGTCAGGCCGACAACGAGGGCTGGGCAGCTGGAGAAGACGAGCGAGCGTAGGTTGGTGGGCATGGTCGGCACGGCGCTGGTCGATGCGTGGACGCGGTGCGTGCGTGTGAAGGGTGTTGTGAGGTGTGGAGTGTGGCGGTTGCGACGTGTGTGTGCGTTGGAAGTGGAGGCGTGGTTTGTGCGTTTTGGCTCAATTTTGCTCAATTTTGTTTATGTGCGGATTGTGTGGTGCAAACCCGTCAGTTTGCCAGTGGTCTAGGGGTTACGTTCAGGTCGTAATGTTTTCGAACGCGTGGGTTCAAATCCCACAGCTGACAATTCTTTTTTGTTGCGCTGCCACCGACCAACGCACGCATTACCGCGCCCTTTAGTGCCTGCACGCTCTTGGAAGCCGGCTGACGTGGTGCGCAGCTGCTTCTTATCTCGATCGATGACCCAGACAAGACCAGCGACACGGGCCGATAATTTCCCGAGCTGCCAAGTTGCTGGTTCGCCAGCCATCAAGAACAGGAAGATGGCCAACCGGACGGCTCTGACGAAGGCTGCGTGGACGAGCTAGGGTCTGTCTACTTCGGGTTCTGAAGCGTTGGGTCTGGAGGCGGTTATGTTAATCCCCAGGTCAAGCTGTCGGCGATGGGTCGGCTCCGCCGAACCTTGATGTCGGAAGGTCAAGTGCAACGACCGCCGATGTCCCTAGTGGTTGGAAACCGGTGTTTAGTGTGACCGGCGGTCTCTGCTCGAGCTGAGGGCTGCGTCAGGCCGACAACGAGGGCTGGGCAGCTGGAGAGACGAGCGAGAGCGTAGGTTGGTGGGCATGGTCGGCACGGCGCTGGTCGATGCGTGGACGCGGTGCGTGCGTGTGAAGGGTGTTGTGAGGTGTGGAGTGTGGCGGTTGCGACGTGTGTGTGTGCGTTGGAAGTGGAGGCGTGGTTTGTGCGTTTTGGCTCAATTTTGCTCACCTTTTGTTTATGTGCGGATTGTGTGGTGCAAACCCGTCAGTTTGCCCGAGTGGTCTAAGGGGTTACGTTCAGGTCGTAATGTTTTCGAACGCGTGGGTTCAAATCCCACAGCTGACAATTCTTTTGTTGCGCGCTGCCACCGACCAACGCACGCATTACCGCGCCCTTTAGTGCCTGCACGCTCTTGGAAGCCGGCTGACGTGGTGCGCAGCTGCTTCTTATCTCGATCGATGACCCAGACAAGACCAGCGACACGGGCCGATAATTTCCCGAGCTGCCAAGTTGCTGGTTCGCCAGCCATCAAGAACAGGAAGATGGCCAACCGAACGGCTCTGACGAAGGCTGCGTGGACGAGCTAGGGTCTGTCTACTTCGGGTTCTGAAGCGTTGGGTCTGGAGGCGGTTATGTTAATCCCCAGGTCAAGCTGTCGGCGATGGGTCGGCTCCGCCGAACCTTGATGTCGGAAGGTCAAGTGCAACGACCGCCGATGTCCCTAGTGGTTGGAAACCGGTGTTTAGTGTGACCGGCGGTCTCTGCTCGAGCTGAGGGCTGCGTCAGGCCGACAACGAGGGCTGGGCAGCTGGAGAAGACGAGCGAGAGCGTAGGTTGGTGGGCATGGTCGGCACGGCGCTGGTCGATGCGTGGACGCGGTGCGTGCGTGTGAAGGGTGTTGTGAGGTGTGGAGTGTGGCGGTTGCGACGTGTGTGTGTGCGTTGGAAGTGGAGGCGTGGTTTGTGCGTTTTGGCTCAATTTTGCTCAATTAATCGTGGGTTCAAATCCACAGCTGACAATTCTTTTTGTTGCGCGCTGCCACCGACCAACGCACGCATTACCGCGCCCTTTAGTGCCTGCACGCTCTTGGATGCCGGCTGACGTGGTGCGCAGCTGCTTCTTATCTCGATCGATGACCCAGACAAGACCAGCGACACGGGCCGATAATTTCCCGAGCTGCCAAGTTGCTGGTTCGCCAGCCATCAAGAACAGGAAGATGGCCAACCGAACGGCTCTGACGAAGGCTGCGTGGACGAGCTAGGGTCTGTCTACTTCGGGTTCTGAAGCGTTGGGTCTGGAGGCGGTTATGTTAATCCCCAGGTCAAGCTGTCGGCGATGGGCCGGCTCCGCCGAACCTTGATGTCGGAAGGTCAAGTGCAACGACCGCCGATGTCCCTAGTGGTTGGAAACCGGTGTTTAGTGTGACCGGCGGTCTCTGCTCGAGCTGAGGGCTGCGTCAGGCCGACAACGAGGGCTGGGCAGCTGGAGAAGACGAGCGAGAGCGTAGGTTGGTGGGCATGGTCGGCACGGCGCTGGTCGATGCGTGGACGCGGTGCGTGCGTGTGAAGGGTGTTGTGAGGTGTGGAGTGTGGCGGTTGCGACGTGTGTGTGTGCGTTGGAAGTGGAGGCGTGGTTTGTGCGTTTTGGCTCAATTTTGCTCAATTTTTGTTTATGTGCGGATTGTGTGGTGCTAACCCGTCAGTTTGCCCGAGTGGTCTAGGGGTTACGTTCAGGTCGTAATGTTTTCGAACGCGTGGGTTCAAATCCCACAGCTGACAATTCTTTTGTTGCGCGCTGCCACCGACCAACGCACGCATTACCGCGCCCTTTAGTGCCTGCACGCTCTTGAAGCCGGCTGACGTGGTGCGCAGCTGCTTCTTATCTCGATCGATGACCCAGACAAGACCAGCGACACGGGCCGATAATTTCCCGAGCTGCCAAGTTGCTGGTTCGCCAGCCATCAAGAACAGGAAGATGGCCAACCGAACGGCTCTGACGAAGGCTGCGTGGACGAGCTAGGGTCTGTCTACTTCGGGTTCTGAAGCGTTGGGTCTGGAGGCGGTTATGTTAATCCCCAGGTCAAGCTGTCGGCGATGGGTCGGCTCCGCCGAACCTTGATGTCGGAAGGTCAAGTGCAACGACCGCCGATGTCCCTAGTGGTTGGAAACCGGTGTTTAGTGTGACCGGCGGTCTCTGCTCGAGCTGAGGGCTGCGTCAGGCCGACAACGAGGGCTGGGCAGCTGGAGAAGACGAGCGAGAGCGTAGGTTGGTGGGCATGGTCGGCACGGCGCTGGTCGATGCGTGGACGCGGTGCGTGCGTGTGAAGGGTGTTGTGAGGTGTGGAGTGTGGCGGTTGCGACGTGTGTGTGTGCGTTGGAAGTGGAGGCGTGGTTTGTGCGTTTTGGCTCAATTTTGCTCAATTTTTGTTTATGTGCGGATTGTGTGGTGCTAACCCGTCAGTTTGCCCGAGTGGTCTAAGGGTTACGTTCAGGTCGTAATGTTTTCGAACGCGTGGGTTCAAATCCCACAGCTGACAATTCTTTTTGTTGCGCGCTGCCACCGACCAACGCACGCATTACCGCGCCCTTTAGTGCCTGCACGCTCTTGGAAGCCGGCTGACGTGGTGCGCAGCTGCTTCTTATCTCGATCGATGACCCAGACAAGACCAGCGACACGGGCCGATAATTTCCCGAGCTGCCAAGTTGCTGGTTCGCCAGCCATCAAGAACAGGAAGATGGCCAACCGGACGGCTCTGACAGAGGCTGCGTGGACGAGCTAGGGTCTGTCTACTTCGGGTTCTGAAGCGTTGGGTCTGGAGGCGGTTATGTTAATCCCCAGGTCAAGCTGTCGGCGATGGGCCGGCTCCGCCGAACCTTGATGTCGGAAGGTCAAGTGCAACGACCGCCGATGTCCCTAGTGGTTGGAAACCGGTGTTTAGTGTGACCGGCGGTCTCTGCTCGAGCTGAGGGCTGCGTCAGGCCGACAACGAGGGCTGGGCAGCTGGAGAAGACGAGCGAGAGCGTAGGTTGGTGGGCATGGTCGGCACGGCGCTGGTCGATGCGTGGACGCGGTGCGTGCGTGTGAAGGGTGTTGTGAGGTGTGGAGTGTGGCGGTTGCGACGTGTGTGTGCGTTGGAAGTGGAGGCGTGGTTTGTGCGTTTTGGCTCAATTTTGCTCAATAAATCATTAAGGTTCAAATCCACAGCTGACAATTCTTTTTGTTGCGCGCTGCCACCGACCAACGCACGCATTACCGCGCCCTTTAGTGCCTGCACGCTCTTGGAAGCCGGCTGACGTGGTGCGCAGCTGCTTCTTATCTCGATCGATGACCCAGACAAGACCAGCGACACGGGCCGATAATTTCCCGAGCTGCCAAGTTGCTGGTTCGCCAGCCATCAAGAACAGAAAGATGGCCAACCGGACGGCTCTGACAAAGGCTGCGTGGACGAGCTAGGGTCTGTCTACTTCGGGTTCTGAAGCGTTGGGTCTGGAGGCGGTTATGTTAATCCCCAGGTCAAGCTGTCGGCGATGGGTCGGCTCCGCCGAACCTTGATGTCGGAAGGTCAAGTGCAACGACCGCCGATGTCCCTAGTGGTTGGAAACCGGTGTTTAGTGTGACCGGCGGTCTCGGCTCGGCAAGGCAGTGGGGTTGGGCAGCGAAGGATGTGGCCGCGTGATTATTTGTGGCGCGTGGAATTTTAACGGCGGGTTCTCCTGCATTCGGCATTACTTTGGTCGAAGATGCCGAACACTTTTCATCTCGATGCAGGACTGTTTTTTATGGAGTTGCGTAGCGATGCTACTGTCATGCACGTCAGAACATGCCGGAGATGTTCAATGTGAACTTCGTGGAAATTTTATTGGGTAGCGAGAAAAATTGATTAGATTGTCCTATTTGTGATCAAGCTTCAGGCGACTTCAAGAATTTCAACGGCAATCCCATGTCAACTATCGTGACGTACTCAGTTGCACCTTCGCAACGGAGGCCGGCCGAGCTGGCCGAGCCATTACGCTGGGGACCCTCGCCCATGTCAAATGGCGCGGAGCGTGGCCAGTGCGTGTGTGGGGCTTGCAATCGCGTTTTTGAGCGGTGGGTGGGTGGTTTTGCACATGTTCAAAACAACTGGGCGATCTCGCCCGCGAGACCATGTAGGTGGCCAGCTTGGTCCATGGTCGCTGTGGCGTGGTGGCCTTTTGATTCAGCGGCGGGGGGCGCTCACAGGGCGAGAAGGCGTTTGCCGTAGGCGAGGAGTGCTCGTAGTGGAAACAGTAAATTAGTGGTTGGAAACCGGTGTTTAGTGTGACCGGCGGTCTCTGCTCGAGCTGAGGGCTGCGTCAGGCCGACAACGAGGGCTGGGCAGCTGGAGAGACGACGAGCGAGAGCGTAGGTTGGTGGGCATGGTCGGCACGGCGCTGGTCGATGCGTGGACGCGGTGCGTGCGTGTGAAGGGTGTTGTGAGGTGTGGAGTGTGGCGGTTGCGACGTGTGTGTGTGCGTTGGAAGTGGAGGCGTGGTTTGTGCGTTTTGGCTCAATTTTTGCTCAATAAATCGTGGTTCAAATCCCACAGCTGACAATTCTTTTTGTTGCGCGCTGCCACCGACCAACGCACGCATTACCGCGCCCTTTAGTGCCTGCACGCTCTTGGAAGCCGGCTGACGTGGTGCGCAGCTGCTTCTTATCTCGATCGATGACCCAGACAAGACCAGCGACACGGGCCGATAATTTCCCGAGCTGCCAAGTTGCTGGTTCGCCAGCCATCAAGAACAGAAAGATGGCCAACCGGACGGCTCTGACAAAGGCTGCGTGGACGAGCTAGGGTCTGTCTACTTCGGGTTCTGAAGCGTTGGGTCTGGAGGCGGTTATGTTAATCCCCAGGTCAAGCTGTCGGCGATGGGTCGGCTCCGCCGAACCTTGATGTCGGAAGGTCAAGTGCAACGACCGCCGATGTCCCTAGTGGTTGGAAACCGGTGTTTAGTGTCGGCATCATCGGCACGGCAAGGCAGTGGGTGGTTGTGGCAGCGAAGGATGTGTGCCGCGTGATTATTTGTGGCGCGTGGAATTTTAACAGCGGGGTTCTCCACACATTCACGCATTACTTTGGATCGAAGATGCCGAACACTTTTCATCTCGATGCGGGACTATTTTTTTATGGAGTTGCGTAGCGATGCTACGCAACTCATGCACGTCAGAACATGCCGGAGATGTTCAATGTGAACTTCGTCGGAAATTTATTGGGTAGCGAAAATTGATTAGATTGTCCTATTTGTGATCAAGCTTCAGGCGACTTCAAGAATTTCAACGGCAATCCCATGTCAACTATCGTGACGTACTCAGTTGCACCTTCGCAACGGAGGCCGGCCGAGCTGGCCGAGCCATTACGCTGGGGACCCTCGCCCATGTCAAATGGCGCGGAGCAGTGGCCAGTGCGTGTGTGGGGCTTGCAATCGCGTTTTTGTGGGCGGTGGGTGGGTGGTTTTGCACATGTTCAAAACAACTGGGCGAGTCTCGCCCGCGAGACCATGTAGGTGGCCAGCTTGGTCCATGGTCGCTGTGGCGTGGTGGCCTTTTGATTCAGCGGCGGAAGGGGGGCTCACAGGGCGAGAAGGCGTTTGCACCGTAGGCGAGGGGTGCTCGTAGTGGAAACAGTAAATTAGTGGTTGGAAACCGGTGTTTAGTGTGACCGGCGGTCTCTGCTCGAGCTGAGGGCTGCGTCAGGCCGACAACGAGGGCTGGGCAGCTGGAGAAGACGAGCGAGAGCGTAGGTTGGTGGGCATGGTCGGCACGGCGCTGGTCGATGCGTGGACGCGGTGCGTGCGTGTGAAGGGTGTTGTGAGGTGTGGAGTGTGGCGGTTGCGACGTGTGTGTGTGCGTTGGAAGTGGAGGCGTGGTTTGTGCGTTTTGGCTCAATTTTGCTCAATAAATCGTGGGTTCAAATCCCACAGCTGACAATTCTTTTTGTTGCGCGCTGCCACCGACCAACGCACGCATTACCGCGCCCTTTAGTGCCTGCACGCTCTTGGAAGCCGGCTGACGTGGTGCGCAGCTGCTTCTTATCTCGATCGATGACCCAGACAAGACCAGCGACACGGGCCGATAATTTCCCGAGCTGCCAAGTTGCTGGTTCGCCAGCCATCAAGAACAGAAAGATGGCAAACCGGACGGCTCTGACAAAGGCTGCGTGGACGAGCTAGGGTCTGTCTACTTCGGGTTCTGAAGCGTTGGGTCTGGAGGCGGTTATGTTAATCCCCAGGTCAAGCTGTCGGCGATGGGTCGGCTCCGCCGAACCTTGATGTCGGAAGGTCAAGTGCAACGACCGCCGATGTCCCTAGTGGTTGGAAACCGCTTTTTAGTGTCGGCATCATCGGCACGGCAAGGCAGTGGGTGGTTGTGGCAGCGAAGGATGTGTGCCGCGTGATTATTTGTGGCGCGTGGAATTTTAACAGCGGGGTTCTCCACACATTCACGCATTACTTTGGATCGAAGATGCCGAACACTTTTCATCTCGATGCGGGACTATTTTTTTATGGAGTTGCGTAGCGATGCTACGCAACTCATGCACGTCAGAACATGCCGGAGATGTTCAATGTGAACTTCGTCGGAAATTTTATTGGGTAGCGAGAAAAATTGATTAGATTGTCCTATTTGTGATCAAGCTTCAGGCGACTTCAAGAATTTCAACGGCAATCCCATGTCAACTATCGTGACGTACTCAGTTGCACCTTCGCAACGGAGGCCGGCCGAGCTGGCCGAGCCATTACGCTGGGGACCCTCGCCCATGTCAAATGGCGCGGAGCAGTGGCCAGTGCGTGTGTGGGGCTTGCAATCGCGTTTTTGTGGGCGGTGGGTGGGTGGTTTTGCACATGTTCAAAACAACTGGGCGAGTCTCGCCCGCGAGACCATGTAGGTGGCCAGCTTGGTCCATGGTCGCTGTGGCGTGGTGGCCTTTTGATTCAGCGGCGGAAGGGGGGCGCTCACAGGGCGAGAAGGCGTTTGCACCGTAGGCGAGGGGTGCTCGTAGTGGAAACAGTAAATTAGTGGTTGGAAACCGGTGTTTAGTGTGACCGGCGGTCTCTGCTCGAGCTGAGGGCTGCGTCAGGCCGACAACGAGGGCTGGGCAGCTGGAGAAGACGAGCGAGAGCGTAGGTTGGTGGGCATGGTCGGCACGGCGCTGGTCGATGCGTGGACGCGGTGCGTGCGTGTGAAGGGTGTTGTGAGGTGTGGAGTGTGGCGGTTGCGACGTGTGTGTGTGCGTTGGAAGTGGAGGCGTGGTTTGTGCGTTTTGGCTCAATTTTGCTCAATAAATCGTGGGTTCAAATCCCACAGCTGACAATTCTTTTTGTTGCGCGCTGCCACCGACCAACGCACGCATTACCGCGCCCTTTAGTGCCTGCACGCTCTTGGAAGCCGGCTGACGTGGTGCGCAGCTGCTTCTTATCTCGATCGATGACCCAGACAAGACCAGCGACACGGGCCGATAATTTCCCGAGCTGCCAAGTTGCTGGTTCGCCAGCCATCAAGAACAGAAAGATGGCAAACCGGACGGCTCTGACAAAGGCTGCGTGGACGAGCTAGGGTCTGTCTACTTCGGGTTCTGAAGCGTTGGGTCTGGAGGCGGTTATGTTAATCCCCAGGTCAAGCTGTCGTCGATGGGTCGGCTCCGCCGAACCTTGATGTCGGAAGGTCAAGTGCAACGACCGCCGATGTCCCTAGTGGTTGGAAACCGCTTTTTAGTGTCGGCATCATCGGCACGGCAAGGCAGTGGGTGGTTGTGGCAGCGAAGGATGTGTGCCGCGTGATTATTTGTGGCGCGTGGAATTTTAACAGCGGGGTTCTCCACACATTCACGCATTACTTTGGATCGAAGATGCCGAACACTTTTCATCTCGATGCGGGACTATTTTTATGGAGTTGCGTAGCGATGCTACGCAACTCATGCACGTCAGAACATGCCGGAGATGTTCAATGTGAACTTCGTCGGAAATTTTATTGGGTAGCGAGAAAAATTGATTAGATTGTCCTATTTGTGATCAAGCTTCAGGCGACTTCAAGAATTTCAACGGCAATCCCATGTCAACTATCGTGACGTACTCAGTTGCACCTTCGCAACGGAGGCCGGCCGAGCTGGCCGAGCCATTACGCTGGGGACCCTCGCCCATGTCAAATGGCGCGGAGCAGTGGCCAGTGCGTGTGTGGGGCTTGCAATCGCGTTTTTGTGGGCGGTGGGTGGGTGGTTTTGCACATGTTCAAAACAACTGGGCGAGTCTCGCCCGCGAGACCATGTAGGTGGCCAGCTTGGTCCATGGTCGCTGTGGCGTGGTGGCCTTTTGATTCAGCGGCGGAAGGGGGCGCTCACAGGGCGAGAAGGCGTTTGCACCGTAGGCGAGGGGTGCTCGTAGTGGAAACAGTAAATTAGTGGTTGGAAACCGGTGTTTAGTGTGACCGGCGGTCTCTGCTCGAGCTGAGGGCTGCGTCAGGCCGACAACGAGGGCTGGGCAGCTGGAGAAGACGAGCGAGAGCGTAGGTTGGTGGGCATGGTCGGCACGGCGCTGGTCGATGCGTGGACGCGGTGCGTGCGTGTGAAGGGTGTTGTGAGGTGTGGAGTGTGGCGGTTGCGACGTGTGTGTGTGCGTTGGAAGTGGAGGCGTGGTTTGTGCGTTTTGGCTCAATTTTGCTCAATTTTTGTTTATGTGCGGATTGTGTGGTGCTAACCCGTCAGTTTGAGATGTATGGTGATCCAGCCTATGGATTGATGATATGCTTTGTAGTCCCTTTCAAAATGCTCGTGTGCGCAGTGATCAGAAGCGCTTCAATGTGGCAATGAGCAAGAGTCGTTTCTCAATTGAATGGATGTTTGGCATCGTGAAAAACAAGTGCGGTTTTCACGTCTCCATCAGTTTGTGCACGTCTCTTGCCAAGAAGGATTCGTGACAGTGCTGCTGTACAAACGACGTCACCCGCCGAGGTTTTTGCTTTTGCGGCTTGTGCAGCCTCCGTCGCAGCAACTTTCTGAGTGCGAATGTGACCATCCAGCTTGGACACAGCGCCTGTCATTGCTCGAATGAACATTTTCTCCTTCTCGTCAGTCCCTGACAACGTTGCTGACTTCCTCTCCCATGCGCAGAATTTAGTCACAAGTGTGTTAAATCTCTCGTGGACTGTGGGCCCTTTGATTTTCACCATGTTGAACTCGCGGCTGCCATTTAGCTTATCAGCAAGAGCCTGCCACGCGTTCCTGATACCGCCGTGGTTAGCTTTGAATGGTGTCCACGTTTACTTGTATTGCAAGCATATAGTCTTCCCCTGACCCAAAGCGCTTGCGCAATTTCTTCGGGGAGGACACCGCAGGAACTGCACTACCATCTTATGCTGGGGCGAACCGTTTGCCGTTAAGTGCAATGTTTTGCTGCGCGCTGTCGTTTTCATCTGATGCACTGAGATATGACCGCCTTGATGAGCGCTAATGTCATGGCTTTCTCCCACGTCACTATCGAGGCGCTCTCGTTGCGCGAGGGAATCGCTCATCTCCCAGCTGTCAGCGGAGCCGCTGGACACGCTGGCAGGTGCCGCAGCCGCAGCCTCCTCTTCATTGTCTGAGCTGGTGCCAGGTGCGCTGGTAGACAGTAATGTGGTGTAGTAAGTTCAGATCGGGGTGGTCCACACCAGATTTGAACTTAGCTGAGTCGTCGGTTGACTTAGCTGAGTAGCTACTGTAACTCAGCTGGGTCGGACCTTTCAGAGTCAGCGGCAAGCCGGGTCGTTACAAGGAGAGTCAGCGAAGGGTCGCTGAGATCCAAAACTACTTCATTTCACTAGATATTTGTATATGAGATTAGGAAACCATTAGGAGGAGTCCCTTCGGGACCCCGGAAGGTAAAAGATAACAGAGCAGAATTTTCTAAGTCCAAGACAAGTGTACACTGTCCGGTAAGTCCCTGCACGGGCTGGATTATGCCTGCCGTTGACACCCGAGAGGCATAGCTTGTAGGGTGTTGACAGGTAGCGCCAAGAGATCAAGGTCGGCCCGGGAAAGGGTGTGTCTCGCTTCGTGCGTTAAACAAGTCTCGCTGACTCAGCGAGCCGGTACACCGGACAGCCCGGGTGCCGTGACACTTCTAGCCGAGTAGCCTTTGCTCTCGGTGACCCGTAAAAGCGCTAGAGAGCCGTCGTCCGTCCTTTGGCGGAGGGCACGGGGTTTTCTGGAAGTCAGCGAGATCAGCTGACTTCCAACGTTTGACTGGCTTGATTGCCTGGTCTCAGCGACTGCGAGACACCACTGTCCCGGTTGGGCCGAACCGCTGGGGGCAACTCAGCGGCGGGCCAACAAACGCCGACCTAACTCGGCGATTGTTGTGTTTGTTGCTACGGATATCCATATCTGACGATTTGTGTGTTCTGCAATACCACGGTAAGCGCATGAGTCTTGAAGCATGTCGTCGCAAGAGATCTTTGCCACCTGCCACACGAAATGCTTTCGAAATTATAAAACTTCGAAAACTACCACGTCAGAGCGATTCCAACATCCCACATCGATGTAGGATCGAAGGGCCTCTTCCTCCGACTTTCCGACACCGTTTGCTGAATCGGAGAAGTTGATTAGTAAGCAGCATGGGAAATTGTTGTTTTTGTTCTCCGTTCCCACAACCAACTTCCCACGCCTCCGAAAGGTCTCTGATATGCATGTTACGATCTGAAGTTTGCGGATTTCGCGCTATGAAGCGAGACTCCCATACAACAAACCGTTTTATAGGGTCGGACACAATATACGGCCAGTACATAGATCAAGTCAAATAGGTGAAAAGGAAAAAAACAAAATGCTGTATTATCTTTATTAGTGCGTCGTTTTGCCCTGCTTCGAGATGACTTCGATGCAGCGTCCAGTCATCGAGTCAATTAGCTTTCTCAGGTACGTTAGGTCAAGTGCTGCCAGGATAGCGACTGGCAGTTCTACTACGGTGTCATACTGCTTACCGTTGTGATAGATGATCTGTGCTATCATCGGCCAGACATTCTCAATTGCGTTGAGGGGCAGGCCAATCGAGAACATTGATCCCTTCCTCTTCATAGAACTCGGTTGCAACCTTGGAGCGGTGAATAGAAGCATTGTCTTACTGATAGTTGTAGTCAACACCGTGGTTGAAATGAGCAAACGGAAGCATGAACTCCGACACGTGTGGACGTTGTGCTATGGCACTTGCCGACCTTGCAACACCGCAAGCTTCGTCTTCCCAGCAGAACTAAGCTGTCCCAAAACTTAACAGAGACACCGCCGTTTTGCTGCCGACAGACTTTCTTTCGGGGCGCCGAACATCACGACAGCAATGGCGGAGCCCATCTGGTCCATCCAGGTTGAACTTATTCTCGTCGGAGAAGACGATATGGGCCCATATGTCCGGCTGGACAATCATGAGTTTCGACGAGTCGAGGCGCGCCATCTTGAACTCCTTGGTCAGGGAGGGGTGTTATCGGTCTTGGTGTAGTTCAACCAGTCCACGCCAGCGAGGTGGCGACGGATCGTTCGCGCCGTGCACGGCTACTTCGGGTCCCCCTTAATGCGAGCAGAGCTGACATTGTCTGTGGTGGCCATCCTGACCACGTGGTGCGTCTGGCGCTTAGAGAGAGAGGGCTTCCTGCCTGGTGCACGGCGGCGAGTACGCGGTTTCAGCGCTCGTTCCACGCAATCACGGGAGCGCTTGACCTTGCTGGCAATAGCTCTGATGCTGAAGCCGCCCTCGCTCAATCCTTGGATCCGTCCGCGCTCCGCCTCGGTCAGTGATGGTCCCCGGTCCATTCAGTTGGGAAATGGTAGTGAAAACGCAACGAGATCGCTCGGGTGTGCTTTCAACCACCCAGCAGACTGTGGAAGCGAGCGAGTTTAGTTAGTGCAGCAATCGTTTCCACCCATTTGACTTGATCTATGTATGCTCTTTCCTGGCCGTAAATTGTGTCAGACCCTATAAAACGGTTTGTTGTATGGGAGTCTCCCTTCGTAGCGCGAAATCCGCAAACTTTAGATCGTAACTATGCATATTGTGGCCATTTACAGAACATATCTAAACAGCACGCTCCAACTCCCAGTAGGAGAAAAGTCATAGGCCAAAGTATAGGTGGCCGTAATATTGTGTCCAGGAGTATATGAGACGGCGTCAAACATGCTAGTTAACAATTAATTCAAACGTGAATGGCACACACCGTTGAAAAGAGGAGCATCTTAGCTTTCGATTGAGCCACTAAACACAGAATTTCATTCAGCCGTTCTCGAAAAATGTTGTCGAGAAAATTCTGCCTCCGATTCGCGGAGCAAAACGCAAATTTTTTTATTGGTCAGTCTGACGTAAATTTTCGCTGCGAATCGATTGCGACTATTCCGAATCGCTGATTCGTAGTCCTTGTCAATCAAAATCGTCTGAGCCCACACCGGTTTTCAAAATTTTGATGTATATTTTGAGTTTTAGAGATTCTGGATGCAAGCATCATTTTGATTTACTGGGCAGATACAGAGATTATTTTACTCTCCCTGATGCAGCTTTGCGGGAGCGCTTTCGTCCTCGTTGAGGTCGCTTTCTTCGGCAGCTACTTGCTCATGGTTTTCGTCGCCCTGCTGGCCCTGCTGCGCTTCTCCCTTAGCTTCGTCCTTCTCCTCCGCCGAGGCATGAGTCTGGTCACCACGCTTATCTGCTGCTACACGAAGCTGCTGCTTCTTTGGCGTTTTCTTTGCGCTTCTCAGCTCGTGCTTTCTTGATTGCCTTTGCCTGCAGTTCCCCGTCCGTAGTTGGGGGTGCATACAATGGGTCGTTCACAAACTCATCCGGAACGTAGGGGCGGACTTTGTTGTACAGCTGCTGGGTCTTTTCTGGGTTCGGTGGCGGGTTTGGCAAAGGTTTTAGGTCGCTTGTGAACAGCACACGGACCCGCGTATCGTCCGTGACAATTCCGTCGTATTTACGGCGCACGTCTTGTATAACTCGGCTTGTATCTGGGCCCTTCTTGCATGTTACGATTCCCGGCTTCTCTTCCTTCATCGAGAATATCTGGAACTTTTGTATGTCCTTCAGGTCTTTGTATGCGTCTTTCACTATGTAGCGATACTCTTTGAAAATGTCGTTTTGGTCTGGAATGTGAACAAGCGCTGAGGTCGCTGACGCTTCGTTGATTGCCTCTAGGAGCTGGTCCGTGGTCCAGATATCGACCTTATCGATGTGCTTGCGGACGTGTCCAAAACCGCGGTCCACGGCATTTTTAGTATGGCCCTTGACAAAAAATTTGAGGTCGATGGCCTCCAGATCACCCATGTGCGTCAGCGCCAGCAACATCTTTACCACGTAATTGTTCTTGTTCTGCCCCCCACAGTTGTCTGCGTAGATAGTGAGACGTCGGTACCCAGCCGGTAGCAAACTGCGCCGAATGAAGTGATGCAGCAGGGAGTTTACTTCATCTGTGCCTTTGCCGGCGGTTGTCTCACTTTAGACATAGTTGTACTGGATGCCCTTGTTGGCATAGTAAATGCCGAACATGTTGACGCTGCGGAGCGATAAGAAGTACCATTGCGACGGAGTGCTGCTGACACTGGGTAGTGTAAGGTTCTGATTGTAGTCAATGATTACAACGGCGTGTTCGTCACTAGCCGATGCCAAGTCAGTCTTGTACTCCAGTCTAATATCCCAAATAAAACAAAAAGATGTTAGTATCCCAACGAGTAAAATAAAATGATGCTAGCGTCCAAACTTACCGCATACGACGTGCTGCCTCCGTATGACGACCAAGCTCTTCTGTTAGCTCTGCGGTGACCCCACTCTTCATGCGCGCGCAGTAGATACTGCATACGTCGCATACGTTGCTGCGCGGAGAGCGGATTCGTATGTCCGGGCAGAGCGTAGAGAGCATCTTCCGGAACGTGCTTGGCCTTGGTTCTCGCACTCGCAACCGGATCTCTTTGACGTAGTTGTGCATTTCCGTGTAGAGCTGCCCCCATGTAAAAAGGCAGGAAGCAGCGTGTATTATGCTGGAGAGTACTGCAGTTTGACCACCCCGTCAACTGTTTTCTGCTTCCTAACTCGTTCTGGCACCACTTCACCAACATACTTAGCGAACTGTTTGAACCAGGCCACCAGCCAACGAGGGTCAATAGTACTGGCGTGGAGGTTCATCTGGTTGCCGTGTGCCTTCACTGAGAATATACCGTCATTTATACGGCTCCGGTAGCGAGTGACTGTCGGTGTCGACACCCCGTAACACGCACACCAAGCACCGCGACACACGTGACCAACCAGAGGTAGGTAGTAGTTGAACTGCTCGCGCAAACCAGAGCATCGATGCTGAATTACGGTGTCTGTCTCCTTCAACACGGCCAAAGTAGTGATGAACTCTCTTTTCTCTCCCCACCCGACATCTGCGAAAGAGAGCACAGGAAGCTTTCCAGCTCAGCGTCCTTACCCTCGAGGCACTTCCGTCCGCAAGGATCCTCCTCAATAATACGGGTCACCTTCGCCCGAAGATCTTCGTCAATCAAAATGATGCTTGTATCCTCCTCAGCCCCGCCTTCACTTGAGTCGTCACCGCTGTTCACCGACACTTCCTCGTCTTCACAAGACTCACTCCCCGACGATGGAACCCACTCACTGTCGGCGCTGCCGTCACTGCTGTAGAAGCCGCTCCCTTCATGCGTCCGTCGTGCTTCGCTTGCTGCTGAGAGCGCCGCCAGCTCCTCCATCGCCGTGCACGAGTTCCTGCCGATACACCCCACTCAAATTTCGACAATCAGAAAACTCTCCCTCCTGACGATTCTCACTTAAGTACGGAAATGGTTGGTCCAATTTCGCAGCCGTTTATCTCAAAAACGCAAAAATGTTAACTAGCATTGTTTTGTTTGCCACCGTCTCATATAATGCCTAGGCGCAGTGTGCGAGGGAGACGGTGGTTCCACTCGAGGTACACCAAAAGAAGCGGTTAACCGTACTTGGTCTGTCGTTTGAAGGGTTGAAAGAGGCAATTTTCGCTTTACGTCTACCAATCGTACCAGGAGTTTGAGCTACTGATGATGATGAATTTCCACGTCTCCGGAGACGTACCAAAGATGTGCCTACTGAGTGTCTGGTCCTGCTAGCAGAAAAGCTACTGGTGACTGGTCGCCTTTATAATTCCATGTTGTCTCGCGTTGGAGAGTGGCGCATTTTTACCCACTTAACGTTGTTTATGGTGCTCACCTCACTCGCTATTCCGCGCTCGTCTCCGCAGTGGATACGCCACGGTGGTACTTCATCTTAAAATTCACCGAATTTTGAAGCCATGACACGGGCGGCACATGTAATGCGCTGGGTCCTACTTTCAAATTGAATGCTGAGAGAGAGCTTGAGGGTGGCTTCCACTTACAAGTATCTCTTTTAGTGGAGGCTCACGAGGCAACCCTGGACCAAGAGGAAGTGGTGCTTTTATTGTTCGACTTGGGACCAGATTCGACTCGTATGAAGTCTGCTGGATTTCGAGAATGTCGTACGCGGTGAAGAATATAAAAATAGGCTGGCTGATTGTTAAATGGCCTTAGGGCTTGTGCCAAATGTAACTAGGCACATCTGCACGTCATCGGGAACAGCTCCATGATATTCCATACGCAGCGAGCGCGAGAACCTCTCACCTTAAGAGCATTTTTTGGCAAAGTCTGCGCCTTGCGTACCAACTTTGTGTCGTCACATGGACTCATCACCTTCACGAGTTCAACAAACTGCGGATGCTCTGATGAATATTGCTTCGAATATTAAGCTAAGAACGGGCTGTATTAATCGATTAAATAATTGCTGTTGTTTATGCTGTTCGTTTAACTAGATACGCTTCAGAAGAAATGCCCGTATTACTACGAAATGGATGCTATATTTGGCGAGCGTCACAATACCAACCCCTGTTCTGATGGAGCCCGGCTGTGTGCTATCCGCTGAGCAAGGTACCGAGGATGTGAGTGCTGGGGATGGAGCATCCGTCAGCAGTAGTCAGCGTACAGAAAGCGCGGCATCGGGTAATTCATCCTCGGCTGAGGCAACGCCAAGTGGCAACAGCCACCTCGGCAAGCGGACCTATACTGCAGCCGGGACAGCCACTTTCGCTGGGTCCAGTAGCCTGCATGACGCACTAATGCGTATTCATGCAGAGAAGTCAGTGAAAAGAGGCACCAGAAGGAGGTAGAGCTCCAACAGCAGCAACTAGTGCTACAGCGAGAGCAGGTAGCACTACAGCGAGAGGATCTGAGGCTTCGAGAGAAGAAGATGGATCAACAGTTCGCCCTCCTATGCAAGCAGCTGGAGCTGGATCAAGAGCGCAAGCACCAAGCTGCCATTATCTAGCCGTCCATATTACGAGGTGAGAAAACGTGAGTGTCTAGATAGACATAATCAAGCGCAATTCAAATTGCTTTTTATTGGTATTTCTCTTACTAAGTGCTATATTCAGCTTCCGCCTGCACTGAAAGTCTGAGGTCATCCGAGGACAAATAAAGCTCCGAATTGTAAGGAGTGTCAAAATCACACACCCAATCGTCGCTGTCATCAGATTCTTCTACTACTGGGTCGAACTGCTTCTCTCGTAGATCGATGCATAGGTTGTGTAGCACAAAACAGGCTCGTTGAAGCTTGTATACTCTGCAATATCGCCTTCTTTGGCCAAATAAGCTGAACACTCGCTCAGAATCGGAAACCGACCCTCCATTATTCCAATGCAATGCTCAATAGTGATGCGTTGTGCAGCTAAACTGCGGTTGAACGCAGCATTTCCAGGAAGCAAAGCAGCTGGCCGCTTGTACGGTGTTACAACAAACGGAAAGCTCACGCCATAAGCACTGTCGCCTAATATATACTCGTTGGCGTTGAAATACACACGAGGATCGGTAGCCATGTTTGTATAAGACAAAGCACGTTTGTCGTGCACGGAGCCAGGCATTCCAACCTACGCAACAACGTAAAATAAAGTTAGACAACTTACATAGGGCAAGCTCAAATGCTACTCACCTGGTAGTAAATGACGCGTCGGCGATGGTCACACACGACTTGAGCATAGAAGCTGTAGACGGATTTTCTTGAATAGTAGCACTCTGCATCTACTTTAGGAGCGTACTTCAGGTTGAATGCGGTCCCATTTACGAAGCCGACGCAGTTTGGAAACCCATGTGCATGCCGAACATGTGCTGCTGTTGCTCTCCTCTCTATTGGAGTTGGCCATTTTACGAGATCACTCTCTATTGCGATAATTGACGTGAGGACACGTTTGCTAAACTTTCGTACAGATCATGCAATATCACACCACAAACGTACTCAGATAATACACTAAAAGCTTGAAACCCGTAGAATGCGTACAAACATTCACCAATCCCGAAGTGCTCTGCGACTTGGTAGTAAGTAATTGACTGCAACGAATAGAGAAACACCTCTAGTTGAAGCTGCACTGGTGCTTGGGCTTGCTTTCCAGGACGCCGTCGAAACACGGGGTCGCTCGAGACGCGAGCTAGTAGACACTCGAAACCGTGCACACTAATGCGGAGGCCGCGGCGAGCCCTAACCGGGTCCTTCAGAAAAAATCGCTCGGGGTACCAGCTGGCAGACTTGATTACACAGCTACGAAATAGATACCGTGTTTCCGCTACCTGCGCGACGAAGCGAGCGTCTTCTATATCTTCTTCTCGCTGTCTTCCTCGTCGCTAGTGTCCTTTAACGCAGCATACAAAACGCGAGCTTGGAGAAGGAGCTCTGTAGCAGCTCTAGACCCGTCCTTGACCATGTTAGCGCTGGTGAGCCACTTGATCACACCTCGTGTAAACATCATTGTGATTGGAAAAAAATATTCATGCACGTGCTTGAAGGTCTCACAGTTAGCAGGGCGTAAGTGTGCTCGGATTGGCTAGCGAACTTACCTGCAGCCTGCAAAACTGTCAACCGTAAGAACCACTATTTTAGCCAATTGTAGTATCTAAACGCGCGATTAGTTTCACGTACTAAAACAGATTAGCGTCATACAAAGCCATAAATTTACCATGTTTGATGTTTAGCCCCTTACTTCCCGTATGTTAGCCCGTTAAACATCATAGGTGTATTTATTTGTTCAGCATCTATGAACGCATTTCTTAAGTTTAACGGTACAACATAAGCAGAACTTTGACTTAGCATTTGTATGGGCGAAGGGGCCAAGAGGAGGTCACACTGAGTCCAAGATATTTTTTCGAGTATGTAAAGGCCAATTGCACAGGCTTAGGCTTTCAGTTTCCGGATCCACCAAGGGCGATGTGTGAAGTGGATAAAGAAGGGCACACCACACTATCTGACGAGTGGCCGACAACCACCAACCGCTTTCATCTATAAGAACTCCCGTGAAGCGAAGATGATTGAGTAGACCGGCAAGACCCCGAAGCACAGTCTGACCGAAGCAGAGCATTATATCCTGCGTTGTGAACGCCACTATCGTTGGACAAGGCAGAAGAAGCAGTAGGCTAATCTGGGGGAAGCCATCCCAACTCTTCCGGGGTTATGGCGGCAGGAAAGAAGAAGGCAACAACGACCAAGGCGGGGCTAAGGAGGCGCCAACAAGCAAGGCAGGCGACGACAAATAAGACGGTGACATCAGAAGGAGGCGACGAAGCAGTAACACGTGCAGAGTGATCGACCCTACAAAGGGCGTCCAGCCAGTGAGCAGGCTTTTACGCCGTCGGTGGGCGCTGGTGTGGTGAACGCAGCGGCTGATTGGTCTATTGGGTCGCTGTAGAGGAAGAGCGGGGTCACTGGGCAGCAGGACGTCGTCCAAGGGGGATCGCAATTCAGCAAGGACAAACACCACATGTGGCGATGGTATTCGTCGCTACATGTGCCAAGACACCGTATTTCATGAGGTGTGTCATGTGGCAAGCGGAAGCTTGGCACTTGTTTTATTCCCAAGTCCTTATGTTAGATAATATCAACATAAAACAATATCGTTTGATGAAAAATCCAACCTGAGTCCAACATGTGCGTGTGTTTGGCTCTGAATGTTGCAGGATTGAAGCGTATCGTGGCGCAAAGACTCATTGTGTGCGATATTTCATGCCAACGCCCAAAGCATAACACCAAAGCCTTTCTGTCCTAGTGTTTAGCCGGAAATCGCCGGTGGGTGCTGATAATTTCCGGCTTTGCTGCATGGTTGTTACTCGACAAACGCTCATAACTAGGTAATATGGTTCACGAAGCGAGGGGCAGCAAGTGTGCAATGTTTCCGAAATGAGACTCATCAATAAACGGTCCACTTATCATGATGAACAACCGATGCCACTTAGTCAAATTATCTGATATAAGGTGTCTTTATGTTGGATGTGTCTTTTTCTCCTGAAGGCTAGCCCTGTGCTATTCACGTGACAAGATAGCCAAAATTTTGAGGCATACAAACCTTTACAGTAGATTATGTTGTCATAAGACCAAAATATACCCCCACATTTGTCGTGGAAAAAGAGCATCTTCACCACTGCAGCTATTCTGTTGTGGGGATAACTACAAAGAACAGCCAAAGGTATTTTTGTTTTAGCCGCAGGCCTGGTGGTCGTCCACCAACAGCGCTATTTTCTAGCAACTGGTGAGGCGAGATGGATGCCGAATCAGCATTACGTCAGATGGAGATGCTGCCTCAAGAAGATGAAGAAATTATACTAGATATTCTTACCAAGCTCGTCCACCTGTACTAGGAGCAAAGCGGGGACCTGGTGGCTCGTTGCCTTGACCTTAGTGTAAAATGATTTGCCTGATTGATATATGCCATAGACAGGATCCGTGCTCACCGACAGCCACGTTTCACGCAACAACTTGTCCTCGATATGTTTGTAGTTGGCTCTACCCAACTTCGACAGGGTTGAGTTGCTCTCCATGATCAATCTAGAAGTGAACATGAGCTCTGGTCACGGCTATTCTGGAAGCCAAATTTGGCTTTCAATTTGGCTTTCGGGTAGCTTTGCTATTTCTAGCAGCTGGATGGCCGGAGTGGTGGAGCCCTAAAAGCTACCGGTGCTACCAAATTTGGCTTTGGCGCCTAGATAGCCGTATTGGTGAAGATGCATTAAGGGGTTAACTCTAAACCTTATTCTGAATCATCTTATTTCAGCCAAACGGTCTCATTTACACCTGCGGACGAATGTGTGCTCCCTTACATGCAGGGCATCATCAATACATCAATATGATTCCAGTAGGCCTCGATTTCAATAGCTGGACACTAAGTTGGTTGTCCCTCATTTGAGCAGTGAGTAGCTTCTACCCGATATTAGTCCCGAATCTCTCAAATCGACCATGTGCATTGCTAGAACCAGATAGTGTACTATGCCACACGCAGGCCACCATCTTAGCCGGTTCATACCTGGGCCAACGATTTCTGATCGAATGTATAGTGAATAATATTCTTGCAAGCTGTGATACAAATTGCTCGCTACTAATAATCTATGCTTAAGTAGTCAGACGATTCGTGCCTGCCCCAGGAACCGAAGCAAGCATTTGGATGGCAAGACGTAGCTGCCGTCTATCTTAGTGTCCTCTGGGCACGCTTACGGTGGGTTCACGAATCGATGTTCCAATTGAGTACACCTCGGGAATTTTCATCGCCTTCATCAGAAGACAGGGGGTCGGGGTGATGGCTCCCGCCCCTTTTGCTGACCCGGTCGGCTTCTTGTGCCTAGAGCCAGAGAAGGAACGGTGAGCATCGCTCTGCGAGAAGTTCACTATCCCAGAGGAAGGGGGGCGACAGGTGCTAGTGGCCGAGGCTGTCAGGACAGGGCCATGAGCGCTAAATGGCGCGATGCGAGTTGCTGAATCGCGCGGCGAGAGACTGAAATATGAACTAGGGTGACAACGTGAAAAGCCGACGTTCTTCGTGCGATCTGAAGACGCACGCTCGATCTCGCTGATTAATCAGTTTGGAGGAAATATAAATATTCACGTACAGTGCGGCAAGCGGAAACTTCGTACGCACTATCTTGGTACCTCCCATTGTCACAGCTCTGTTATTTTAAACAATTTGATTCGTAAGTGCTAGTGAGTTTCTGATGTGGAGGTCTAGTCACTCACGAACTCCAACACACCCACCCACCAACTCACCCACACACTCACTCACTCACCAACTCACTCACTCACTCACTCACTCACTCACTCACCACTCACTCACTCACTCACTCACTCACTCACTCACTCACTTACTCACTCACTCACTGGTAGATCTCCAAAAATCTCTCAGGCTGAAAATTTATGTGCACACAATAGGCACACATATGATGGAGCATACCAAGCACACGCTTATCACAAGCGTTGGTGATACGAAAAAAGTCTGAACAATTTGTGCTGGCACACGCATAAGGGTCTACGTACGAGGTAAAAATAGTATAGCAAAACCAGCCACAGCATCGAGGACAAGACCTCGAGCATTGAGGTTGCACCTCGGAGATTGTAGACAAGATTATGAAGCAATAAAGATATCCGCCGAGGAAAAGTGCTACCAGCAGTACTCCAGTCACATTCTAATATGCCTGAGTGCTCAAGGTCGTGCTTGAAGGACTAACCCACGACAGGAGGCGGTAAGAAAACCAAGAGAAAAGTTTGAAGACATCAGAAGTCAACTGTACGCTGTCTCCCACATTTGAGACAACACAAAACGAATTGGCACTAAACTCCATTTCGAGTTTTTTCAAAAAAGACAGTTGAAAGATGAGTCGCTCAGATGGTACATAAGTGAAAAGCCGAGAAAACAAGGTGTTTGTGTTTCCGACAGTAAAGTTCGCAGCCGCAATTGACAGCGATTCCGATAGTAAGTGTGTGGGCTCAGACGGCGGGCGTACCCTCTACTAGCGACAGCGAATGGGAAGCAGCGTCACTGTCTCTATCAAAGGGCGAGGAAGGTGGATCTGATTAAGATAGTGAAGGCGACGATGATGCTGTCTCTGGAATCGGGTGTGCAGGAACTGATAGATGCTGACTGCTGTAGTCAAGAGTGTCTGGTTGGGAAGGAGGCCAGCTGGAAGGAGGCCAACCGAGCGACCTCGTCATCTCTTTGGAGGCAATGACAAACACCGAGAAGAAGACCAGCACCCTTACAGCCATTGCTACCGTACAAGAGGCGGGGGTCCCCTGAACGCCGCCGGGGTAGTGGAAGCGCACACGCTTCAGCTACTTCTGGCCGCTTGTTGGTAGCGTGTGTCGGGAAGCCTTCTGTGCTTGCTGTGGTGTTTCCGCGAGGTCGTTGGCTGGTCAAACGCCACCGCGAAGGAAAGAAGGAGAACAGTGAAGCTGAATAAAATAAAAAATTAAAAAAATTACACTTAACTCCGGTGTGTAATGATTGCACCATCTGCCTCCACACACGTCACAGACAGTCGTGCGAACTTAACTTAAAAGCTATAAAAGAGCATCTTGCCGGCCTGATTGACCAATTTTAACGCCATTTTTGGACTCCTCGCTGAATTTTGACCCAGGACTGCCAAAAAACGAAAACCGAACTTAATACATTTTTAAACTTCCTAATTCTCCGGTGACGCTAACTCCACGAGGACTTATCGTCTACAAGTAAACTGCACGCCATTCGAAAGAGCTAACTCGGCTCTTTCGATTGCACTATCAATCTCCACAAGGAGGTTTTTCAAGATTTGACATTTCGTCAAATTTTGTAAACAATGCCAATAAAGGATGCTAACTAACATCAATTTCAGGTATGCTCGATATTGTTTCTGTCGATCTGCCATTCGGTGGCGAGCAATACGACACTGTTGCTTCGAGAAAATGTACAATAGAGAAATCCGAGCGGGCTGGCCTGAGCGTGATGGAGATAGCCCCAAAAGGAAGTTTCTGAATTTGAAAAATAAGTGCACGCCTAATGGGTACCCTGCTTTCCCTGTAGAAGGGAAACGAGTTAAGCACATATTTCGAGAAATCGATAATGAGTGTGGCATTGCCCCCTGTATGATGATTCAGACGGAGATACTGGGGGAAGTGCTGGAGATCGAGACATAGATGCTAGTGATGAAGTCACAACCCCACTGTAAGAGGCCGCCTTTGTGAATCAATAGGAACCGATCGCCCGGAGTGATATTCAAGTCATAACGGGCAATGAAGTTGCCCGCATCTGAAAGCACCATTTAGGCATCTTCGTCGCACCCGAATGCAAATACCAGCAATTCAACGACCACGCAACTAGCAACGCCATCCGCAGGACGGCTGACAGCGACACCTCCCATCAGAGCTATAAGAGCTCTCCACTAATAGCACAAGTGCAATACCGAGACGACAATCTAGGCCAAACGATCGAGAAAAACCGATGTCAGCGACGCCTTCGCTCAGCCAAACTAGTATTTTGGACAGTTTGGTTACACAACATCCACCGGCAAGGGGGCGACAAACATGGCCAGCATGTTCATAATGATGGACGAGCGGCACGAAAGCTGGAATATCAAAGGGAGTGCGCGGAGAGAGATGCAGCTCGTGAAGAACGTGATCGACATTTTCGCCAAGAGATAGTTCAGCAGCACCAAGCCCGAGACACACGAAGTCAGCAATTGATGATACTTGTCTGGTGATTGAAGACTGAATAACAATTCTGGTTTTGATTTTGGTTCCCGAACGGGCAACCACTTTTAACAGGGATACAAACCAATGGGTTTAAAACGTTTTCCCTAAACAGACCCTAATCCTTCAGATAGTGGCAAAAACGGTATGTGTGCCTCTAAGCTGCGTATATCGTTGTTTTATCTCGCTTTTGAGTACTTTGTGCATTTGAAGTAAACAAACTTCTAAACTGTTTAGTGTTTTCAAGCTGTCCGCGTGGCCTAATGGATAAGGCATCGCCCTCCGAAGGCGGGGATTGGGGGTTCGAGTCCCCTCGAGGACGCTTTTTCGTTCATCAAACGGTACCCATTCAAAAGCGCTCATTAAAAAGCGCCGACACTTCCTACCGAATTCCTCGGCTTATAGTGGTCACCCGTGTACATGGTACAGTGTACCACCACCAAAAACCATGTGCACTTGCTGCACTATATCATCCGAAGCCTCGAATTCAAGCATCAAATTTGAAATTGGAACGCCTTCTTTTCGTAAAGCATTGCCTAAAGAACAAACGTCTCCTGAGCCGCCAGTGAGCATGTCTAACTCTGCTGGACGTTGAACGGCGCACGCCGTTTGCCTTGCAAAATGAATTGTATCTAGTGCTTTTAGTACCGGCAATGCGACTGACCGTTATAAGCAGAGGCGGTCTAAAAAACAAACGACGTGCTGTGATTGGTTGACCGTTATATTATAAGCAGGCGACTGCAATAAGCCAAGGAATTCGGTATGTATGTTTTCCCCGCAGATTTGGCTCGCTCACTACTGTACCATTACTAAAAGGACAAACCAAAGCTACCGCGCACACACCAAAATCTACGAAGTACTGCGCATGATTCACACCCAGAAAATACACCAACACGCCTACATACCAGTACCACGGCTCATTTTGCATGTTTCAACAGTCAGCAAAGAGGCGTGCATCACCAATTTTTGGAAAAAGTGCGGCAGTTGCGGCGTGCGTGTGTGCATTGGCGTGGAGGCATGGCTTGTGCGTTTTGGCATGAATTTGCGCTTTTGTTTATGTGCGGAATGTGTGGTGCTAACCCGTCAGCTTGCCCGAGTGATCAAAGGCGATGTTTCATTCGGGCAGGGTAAGTTAGCATAGACATTTCAAAGTTGATCATCATCCATGGGTAACGCCTACCCGAGGGTATATAGACTACAGTCGGCAACACAACCTGTCCAGTCAAAAGTGAGTACGCCCGTCGTCCCAAGTACCCGCGTCACCCCAGGTCACAGTGCCGACCGCCACGCGCCGACCCAGGCCGCAGGGCCAACGACCTAAGCAGTTCCAGCGTCCCAAGCAGTGCCTTAAAATCAGATGAAATCAGCGACTTTAAATACTCAGCGCTTCGTTAATTCATTAGTGGAACTACCACTTCGTCAGACAACTTCGCCGTCGAATGGGACAAATCCAGCCGGAGACCGGCGGGTATCATGAAATCCAGTGCCCAGGATCAGGTCCACACTAGCATGGTGGGCATAATCCATACCTCAAACTCGTTCACAACCTGCCATCCGTGCGTCGCCTTCACCGGTTAACCTCGACGTCGTGGGCTCCCTATTCTTGCTAATTTCTTGGACGAATCTGCATATCTTTGCTCTCAATCGCAGTCGCCGAGCGAATGATAAGCTGACCGCCGAGTCACTTGTTCCAGTATCTAGCAGTGTATTCGTCCGCTCGTCATTCACTGCGCCCATCACCACGGCCTGCATACGAACTCGGCGGTCAAACTTCTGTGCCCACCACCAGCACATGCGTTCTCCAAGATGCAACTTTACTACAGTGCACACCGTAATTAGTCTCGGTTCAAAAATAATCTCATATGTTAAATAACCTCACTGCATTTTGCTGAGACTTATTACTGTGTATATTAAATTTGGATGTTCAAAATTAGTCATACAGTGTGAGATCATAAACAATCTCACTTTTTACTGGGCTTGACACTGGGGTAGTGGTTCGATTACTATCACTTCGCCGGAGTTCGAGTCCCTCGGTGGAAACGTAGATCGGGTGTCAAACGTACAAGGTCTTGGAGTGTGTGTCCCGTATGGGTCCCAAAATTGACACCAGTTTGCCTTCCCGACCGTAATACCTAATATCGTATTTAATCGAGTAATTAGTGTACATTTTTTCTTAGTTATGCAAAATTTACAAAAGGCTGCACTAGCTGCACCGGTGCCTTTTTGTCTCTTTCGCTCTCCGTTTTGCGGCGTTGGTGGTTGTGCACAGGATATTAGCCGCTGCTTGGTCGTTTTGTCCACAATTGGCGGCTGCCGGCTCTCCTATTCCACCCCATACTTGCGCAGTATGGCCATCCTGGCAGGCCGCAACGCCTCCTTGCAGGCCACATACGCGGCGTACCGATCAGCGTCGTATACCGCTGGCTCGAAGTGCTTAGCTTTCAGCACCACCACGGCTGATAATATGCCGTTTTCCACCAGTTCCGTCAGCATAACCAAGCCCTACTCTGTTTCCATTGGGGTCCCGTGCCGAGTTCGACCGCGTTGGCATCAACCTCATCCTCCTCGTTTTTCGATTCTTTCCCTGTGTCCGTGGTCACCTTCATGTAGGAGTAGACATGTAGGTAGGCCATTCTGTCTGTGTGAGCCTGGACCACGTAGATTTCTTCATCGACGAATTGTGCCATAGCCTTCAATTGCGCTGGTCACACCCAAAATTCTTTTGAAACTGCGGCTCGAATGGGCTTGTCCCAGATCATGGCATAGTGTTTGGCCAGTACCGCGATGTAATCTTCCATCGTGTCATCACACTTCCCAGTTCCCCGGTGGCCACTGCCTCCGCCTTCACTTCGTGTGGGAGGAGCTGCGCTATCACACTTGCATGCGTGATCATCGCATGCATCACGATCTTCTTGGACTCAAATATCCGCTCGGAATTGGGCGACACCAAACGGACCATGCCCGTTGACAGATTGTAGAGAGCTGCGAAAACAGCCAGCAAGCCGCATTGGTCCTTGGCTGCTACTTCGACTAGGACTGCGCGCAGTACCGCCAGCCAGAATTCCACCCGGGCTCCAGTGTCAGTGGGTGCGTTTACCCACAATAACTCGAAACCAGGCGAGCAGCTTCCACTCGCTTCGTCACTGGTGCTGGGCCCTGTGCTGCTCGCTTTGGCTATCTCCAGCGTCATAGCCTGCAAATCTTCGTCCATTGGATCTGGCCTAATTGTTCCGCCGGCCATACTTGCTTCTCCGTCGGTGCCTACCCGGCTGCTGCTGTCGTCAAGAACTGGTAGATGAACTGCTGAGTCGCCACTTTGGCCGCCGTCTTAGCAGCTTTGGTCTGCACCACTATCTTCCGTTCCGTCTTTGCGATCTTGTCCTCGTGCAAGAGGTCTCTCTGACTTGACTCCGCTTGGCTCCCCAGCCTGTGGAGAGTTGTCTCTTTGGCGAGATAGCTCTCGCTCTCGTTGACGCCATACCATTTGTGGGTACCGTGGCCTTGACTCCTTGAGTCCTTTGCTGACTGGACAGTGGGCACCCCATCTTCCACTTAGTCCGGCCCCTGCCGGCTGGGCTCTCCGCTTCTTGTCTCCTTATCAACAACAGCATTTGCCTGTGCCACCAAACCATGAGCTGACCGAGTAACTGTCTTGTCGATGTCTATTGGCTGCGGCGCTGTTTCTGTTGCAGTTGCTGCCGTCACCTGATTGGCCGCAACCTCTGCCTGCTCCACATTCTCCACGTCTGGTGTCAACTCAATCACCGCACGCGAAGGCTGCTGTGTATTCTTCGCCGCTGGGGCAGCAGTATCCATTACGTTGATGAGCGTCGTAGTCGCCGTGAGAGAGCTCTTGTGGGCCTTGTCGCCGTGCATCAAGTCCCCTTCCGCTTGTAGCCTCTTGTCTTCCCATTTAGTAGATAGTTGCTGATTGGGAGGGGACGTTGGTGACTTTATCGCCGTGGTTTGCTCCGCAGTTTTCGGGTCGGATGCGTTCTTCTCGGCTTCAGCAGCCGCTGATGGCTGCTCTAAGGCCTTCGCTGTACCAGTCTTCAGCTGACTTGTCACTTCTTGCTGCTGGGGCACTGATGCCGCAGCTTGGGCAACCTCGACAACCTCCATCTCGATCGCCTGCTGGTCCTTATTGAATCCTGTATCTGCACTTGCTGTCGACGCTCTATCGGTTACTGGCTCAGAATAGACCTCCATCTCCGAAACTCGCTCATGTTTTGCCTCCTGCGTATCCTCCTCCGTCGTGCTCGGACCTGAGTCCGTCTGTGACACCCTTTGCTCTTGAAAGTACTCTGGCATCGTCGGGCCCGCCGCCGCTACAGCATCCTTGTCAGGACTAGTCTGGTTCTGACTCTCCAGCTGTTCCGCCTTGGGTCCGCAGGTTGCCGCTCGGAGTAGAAACTCGTCCAGCTCCTCCGCCGTCTGTGGAAGGCCATCGCCAAGGGCCTTGTCCACGTTCCTTCCTGTCTCTGATGGCATCTTGCCCTGCAACACCAGCACCTGGCGCTTTCGGTGCGCTTCGAGTCTTTTCTGCTGCACCGTGCACACCCTGGTAGGGTGTCCTGGCGAGTAGCAGAGTTTACATGGCCACTTTGGGTACACATCGTGGTGGTGAATTCCGATTTCAACAGCTCCACATCGGATGAACGCCACCGCCTGCAGCTGTTCCGTATTTTGCCTTGATCCTTACGATTCACTGCTTGTCGTTCACCACCTGCCTATTGACCTCAGGGTTCTCCATTTCAATAAATTTTAGTGTGAGCTTGTTCGCCATCACCCAATACATGTCCATTGCGGTGGGAGTCCGCTTTTCACCTCCGCCGTGAAGTAGTATATATGGATACATACTACTGTAATTGACGGTGATCTTGGCCTCCTTCTTCTGCTGGTTGTAGTCAATTAGTGGCAGCATCCTTCCAGCTAGCGGCAAGTACCAGCCTGTCCATTTCTGAGCCTTGCTTCTTCCATTAAAGGAGAGCCGAACAAGTGTCCTTTCCGCCATAATAGTCACTCAAGATACCTCCTGTTTGAAAGTCAGGATGTCCTGCTTGTGCGACGAGGCTGCTTCCACACCAGCGTGCACGTGCGCAAACAGAGCATGCGTGCTCAGGTTTTCACCAAACCGCTGCCCTGGCGCCATTTGCGCGTATAGCGGGTATTCCACCGCCTTTACTTAGTTTTTGAAAGTCATGCGCGCCCGAGAGGTCATTGTCTCCACTAGAAAGCCAGGCGGTGCGCCTACTTCCAACTTATGATGTAGGATCCATGAGATGGCTTCGCTTCATCTGGCGTTCTCTGCCTAAACTTGACACGTGCGTCTCCTGGTAGTTCACATAGAGCTCAAAGCCGTTTTTGTTCCTGCGTTTCTTGTAGAGCTAATGCTTCCCCCCTTGGGTCACCGCTCCGATAAAAGAGCCTTTGGGGCCTACCTTGGTCGAGGTTGGCTGTTTTTCATCAAGCTCCTGCAATGTACGAAGCGCAGCCGGGTCTCGACCTCTTCCTGCGACAATCAATTGTCAACGATTTATTCTTTGAGCAGGCGCACCAGCCTCGCCTGGTGCTCTGGGTTTGCCTACTCACAGTAGCTGTTGCGCTCTTTGTAGTACGTCTGCTGCTCCTCCGTGAGCTCGTCCTTCCAGTTCGTTTTTCAATCTTAAGATTTTTGTTTTTATTCTGTCTCGCCTTGACAAAGACTGCATAGCGCTTGTCAGCAGCAGCCTCCTTGAGGCGGAGAGTGGTTTGCCACACGTAGAAAGGGTCCATCGATGCAAGTACTTCTTGAGCTGACCCCAGATAGTGTTCGCCTCTCCATACATGCCACCTCCTTGCTTGCCTGGACCCACCTTCTTCATTACCGTCCTGCTTGGGCTCAAGTACATATATGCCTTGGGGGCATTCCTTGGCTCGCCCTGACCTTACCGCTCGACCCTTTTCGACCTTTCGTCCGGCGGCTTGCTCCGAGCCGCTGCTTGCTTTTGCTGACGCTGGCTGCCTCCCTCGAACCACCCATCGCGCTGCTCGTACACCATCTGCTGCACCTTGTCCGTCCCTCGCCCCAGACGGCTTGGTCTCCTCGCCCGTCTTCTTCATACTCGCGCTCATGGTCGTGATATTCCTTCCCGATCCTTCGATACACTTGATCTTTGTAAGGAGGGGGGTACGCGTGGCCCTTCCGAAGCCACCCCCGCACTGTCTAGAGTCTTCTGGACAGGCCCTGGAGCGGGCTTGAGCAGTCGGCTGCTAAAACGGAAGTGAACAAAAATCCAGATTTGTTGTGGGGATCCTACTCCGAACGGACATGCCATTATGTTGCTTGTAACTCAATACACCTTCAAGCGACAATCAGTCGTAGCCCCAGCATGTCTATATTTAGAGCCATTGGCTACTTCCGTGATGAATGTTAACCCAGCCCTACGCAGCAATCTATGCAGTGCTTCAGCTGAGCTCGAACAATTCGCTTCAAGCTGCGCTTAGTACTGCACGGCTCGTTCTACGAATTGTGTATGGCTGGTTAAGCTGAGCTAGAAGGATCCTGCTCCAGCTTCAGTAAGTCTTGGCGGCTCACTCCAAAGTCTCAGCTATAGCTTAATTCCCTGCATATTTTATGTACAGGACTGAACTAACAGCAGCTTCGAGAGTTGCCCTGCGCTTAGTACTCCTCGCCCTCACCCTCCACCGTCTCCGCAGACACCTCATAGTAGTCCCTTTCCAGTGCAGCCAGATTATCACGGGCCTCCAAGGACTCACCTCCCTCCATAACCTCGCCGACATATTAGTGCACGAACGAATGCTTCGCATACATCAGATCGAACTTGTGGTCATTGCGAGAGAACTGTTGAGAAAATACTGATCTCTTGCATGATCCAGGAGTGAATGTTGTGAGTGGGCTCACACTTGTGCCAGTTAGACGCGAGACTAAAGAAATATAGAAGAAAAGAGCACAAAGACTCACTACACAAAATACAACAAGTGTCTCCAGTGGCTGCTGCTGCTTGATAAACTAGTGACCTCTCAGTGTGAACTATTCATCTGCAGTGTGTGTTCCTGGTTATGAGCCCAGCTTTGCGCACACTGGAAGCTCACAACTGAAACCAGCACCAATGACAGAAAAGAAGAGTGAGCCGAAGGACAAAGGCGGCCACCCTCCGTTCGATGGAAATGATTTCGAGGTGTGGTTTGAGCGAATGATGCTCAAGCTGCAACGCAAGGATCTGTGGACGTACTGCGAGAAGGAGATTGATGAACCCGAAGAGTCAAAGACGGAGGAGCATACCAAATGGAAGAAGGCATGAGCCGGACCAAGGAGCTGCTATATGATGCGATGACTGACAAATCGTTAAAACAGTGAAATATGAGCCAACACCTTTTCGAGTGGTCGAGCGATTGAAACAGCGATTTGTTGGAAATACTTATTTTAAGTACGCAGAAGAATTAATAAAATTACGGCGACTTCTGCTAGCACCAAACGCTAATATAGCGGATCACTTGAGTGAGGTGCGCCGTTTGATGGATTGTGTATCGTTGCTTGGTAAACCGGTGGACGAGTACATCAAGCCAGCGTTTTTAATCGGCTCGCTTTCATCTGAGAATAATAATGTGGTGGAAACTTTCCTTGCCAGCCATATGCCGCGTGCTATTAATGACCCACCAAATTATGGACAGCTGGAACATGCATTGGAGCTAGCGTATGATCGACGGCAAGGTCGGAAAGTCGAACAGGACTCAGAAGATAAAGCGTTTGTGAGTGGAGCTGGTTGTGGCCGGGGTCGAGGCAGAGGCCGCAGGTCTTCAACTCGTGGCCGTGGTCGTAGCTGTGGCGGATTTTCAGAGCGTGGACGTGGTTTTATTGGTGGTCGTGGAGCAATTGTTGCCGGACGGGTTGGAGGACGTGGCGGTGGTGGAGATGGACAAGGAAGCCAGAAAAGTGGAGAAAGGTGTTTTCATTGCGGTGAACAAGGACATCGTGTTCGCGATTGCCCACATCTTGGTAAGAGACCACCTAGTGAACGTGTACAAGTTGGCGAGCGCTCTCAAAAACGGAGTAAAACGAGTAGCATGAGTGGCACTAATAAGACTACTGAGAGGACTTTATACTCTGGACATGAAAGTGATTAAAGTGCGTATGTGTTTTCAAACCTGGTGAAACTCGGAAAAGAAGTTGTGGCGCTCGCAAATGATCGTTGGTATTTGGATTCAGGAGCAACCACTCATATGACGAATTAGCAAATCTGATTTCTTATCGTTCACACCTGCCAGTGCATGGGTTCAAGTTGGCGGAAATAATTGGCTTACTGTGGCTGGAACTGGTACAGTGCAGAAGGAACTCAATACAACGTGTGGTTAGCAACCCCTGCAGTTGCACGGGGTGCGTTACGTTCCTGACTTGCAGTGCAGTCTGTTTTCAGTGCGCAAACAAGTCTCTAGGTTCCTTCCCCGGCTGAGAGAGTAAGATGACACTTTGATGATGAAAAGTACGCTGTCGTGCTACTGCATGAGGGTACCACAACAGCGCACGTTGACGAAACCAATTTATACCGATTGGAGTTTAAGAATTTGTCTGACACTTCAGTATGACTGAAGAGCAGAGTGCGGAACGATGGCATGTCCGACTAGGACATCCAGACAGGAAATAATTTAATGCATTGTTTCGTCATGCGCGGTGGCTTTTGTCACAACTCGACCTGCGTATCAATGAGGATTTTCGATGCGAATCGTGCGTAAAAGGAAAATTAACAAGAAAGAGCCTTCGTGCGCATCGAAACCAACCACATCGTGAGTGGTTAGTTGTGAACTCGTTCATCTCGATGTTTGGGGTCCCTATGCCGTTGCATCTTTCTCGGGCAAGCTTTATTTTGCCATCTTTGTTGATGAAGCAAGTCGATTCGCTAAGCTGTACTTGATGGAGAAACGCACGGAGATTTATGAGAAGTTTGAACTTTACTATGAACAAGTGAAAACGCAGTTGAACGTTCGTATCAAAGAACTCCATAGTGATAACGCAGCAGAGTTTACCAGACTCGGAAAGATGTGCCAAAGGAAGTATGGTATGGAGTGTACGGTCAGTGTAAAGCATACGTCCGAACAAAATGGAGTAGCCGAACGAATGATTCGAATGGTGACAGAGCGCATGCGTTGTCTGTTGACTCATTTTGCTTTACCTCAGGAGCTGTGGGCTGAGGCAGCCGTCACAGCATTTTTCGCTGTGAGCATTGTACCAAACTTCACGCGAGATATGGAGGTGCCGCATGCAATATGCTACCGAGAGATGCCTGACTACTCAAAACTTTGTGTTTCTGGCTGCGCCGTGCTGGCTTATGTCGACAAAGTTGAACGGAGGAAAATGGATGCAAACGCTCGTGAAGCTGCTTTTGTCGGGTATTCCAGATCCTGTCGTGGATACCGCCTGCTCGACAGTAAAACTAGAAAAGTATTCTACAGTCACACAGCAGTCTTCTTTGAAGACCGGCCTGGGCGAATCCCGATCAAGACCTCGGTGGAAGCAGCTCCTATTCCATCGACCCGGCAGTATCTTGATGTCGATGATACATTCATGCAATGCATCCTACCTAGCTGCATGACGAGAACCTACATCCGGGGACTTGGCCAACTGGCGCGGTCGCCCCTAGCCATGCTGGCCGACCCGGTGGGGCTGCTGTTGATCATGGCGTTTCCTGGTCAGGTGGGGCAGATGATGTTGTTGCCCAGTCAGGTTGGGCTAATATTGATGTTGTTGATGGTGTATCTCAGTTCACTGAGCCACACCAGAAAGACATCCAACTACGAGGTCGAGCCACAAGCGGCGCCTCAAAGCGAGGTGGAGCCAGTAGAGGCGCCTTGCGTGAGATTCAACCAAAGAAGCGAATACGCTTCTCTGAGCAGCAGACGGAGCATCCGTTGAGAACTATAGCTGTAATTTCAGAAGAGGCATCCAGCAAACAGTCAGCGCGAGGCGCTGGCCAAATACATTCAAGTGTGACAGAGGCTCCACGCGTGGAGCGAAACACAGCATCCGAGCGCAGTCAACAGAAGAAGCGGGGTTTGCTATAGTGGAAACCACCTATTCATGCACCTATTCATGACGCGAAGGTCAATGGTGCTGGTGAAAGCTGTGCTGTGGAACGTTTGACAGCCTCCCAGGAAAAGGAAGATGGAGGCACCGCAACCAGAAGTGGTCGTGTATCTAAGCCACCTCGATGGTTCAGTGACTATATCCACATCACTTATACTGCAACAACCCCGAAGCGCGTATCAGTGTTGCATCCACCGAATGGAAACAAGCTCGCAAAGAGCCCTAGCATGCCACGACTAAGGAGAGAGCATTGGATTGGTGGGATGATTACTGTTGCCTTGCTGTGAGTGTGATCGAAGAGCCAACTAGTCTGCACGAAGCAATGGGAACTGAGTATTCCAAGCAGTAGCAGAAGGCAGCAGACGATGCGTTTGAGGCGCTGATAATGAACGGCACCTGGGAATTAGTACCTCGGCGGCAGCACATGAAGGTGTTGAAGGACCGTTGGGTTTTTCGCATCAAGTATCATGCAAACGGGGAAATCGAAAGGTTTAAAGCTCGACGTGTGATCAAGGGGTTTATGCAGATATATGGTGTTGATTACCTCGAGGTCTACTCACCCGTTGTGCGCTTGGAAACACTGCGCATCCTGTCGACATTAGCTGCTGTCTGGGATATGAAGTCCATCAAATGGACGTCACAACCGCGCTTTTGAATGGAGGATTGATGTGGAAGTATACATGGAGCAACCAAAAGGATATACAGTAAAGGGAAAGAGAGACCGGGTGTGCAGACTGCGTAAAAGCTTGTATGGCTTGAAGCAGGCTCCAAGGGTGTGGTTTCGACTTCTGAAATCTCATCTGGAGAAAAGTGGCCACACGTTGTTGAAGTGTGAACCATGTGTTGCTGTGAAAGTCGTCAATGGAAAACTCATCTTCATTACCATTTATGTTGACGATCTTATCCTGTTTGCTCCTACAAGATCTATCATTGCTGAAATGAAAGGCATGCTGGCCGCGCGTTTTAAGATGAAGGATCTGGGAGAGATTCACTACATTCTTGGATGGGAAATCACGCGCAACCGGCAAAAGCGAACTGTATTTATTGGTCAAAGAAAATAAGCAGCGTCAGTGCTACAACGCTTTCAGATGGAAAAGTGTAATGGCTGCAAGACTCAAGCACACCTGACTTCAAACTAACGAAGGCAATGTGCTCAACAGAAAGTGAGGAGCGAGAGCTGATGTGCAACAAGCCTTATCGTGCAGTCATTGGAAGTCTTATGTACCTGATGCTTGGGACACGACCGGACCTAGCGTATCTGGTACGTGAATGCAGCCAGTTTCTTGAGAATCCTGGCGTATTACATTGGCGAGCTGCAAAACGTGGACTACGTTATTTGCAGGAGACATTGCACTGCACTGGGGCATATGCCTTGGCGGATTGGAGTGGACAGAACAGAAGTTGGATGAATATCTCGAAGCTTATGCAGATGCTTATTTTGCTAATCGAGTAGATGATCGAAAGTCAGTCGCAGGATATTTAACGCAGTTTTGTGGCAGCACTATCTCGTGGAGCAGCCAAACGGAGAAGACAGTTGCTCTGCACACTACTGAAGCAGAGTACATGGCCTTGAGTCTGCTCGTGCAAGAGACGATTCATTTACGACAGATGCTGAAGGACTTACAGGTTCAGCAGCAGCAACCGTCACAAGTTTTTATGGACAACGAGAATGCTAAAAAGCTAGCAAAGAACCCCAATTTTCACAACCGGACGAAGCACATCGATGTGTGTCATCATTTTGTGCGTGAGCGCATTGAACTTAAGGAGATCGACGTACTTCGTGCCGCGTTTGAGAAGCACAGAGCAGCAATGAGATTACTGTCTTGAACTGAATTTGAGGAATCCAAGCACCAAGATAATGATCAGTGGGGCTGCTAAGGAAAATACTGATCTCCACTATGGTGCAGAAGTGAATGTTGTGAGTGGGCTCACACTTGTGCCAGTTAGACGCGAGACTAAAGAAATATAGAAGAAAAGAGCACGAAGACTCACTACACACAATACAACAAGTGTCTCCAGTGGCTGTTGCTGCTTGATAAACTAGTGACCTCTCAGTGTGAACTATTCCTCTGCAGTGTGCGCGTGAGAGTCTTTTCTAGAACACCTCGGCGGTGGAGCTCGTGTTCGAGATCATGCAAACGGTGCGCTGCACACGGGTCCGATCGCCACCCGGCACCACCGTCCATGATACCGCACCCCAAGCCCATCGGACACCAGTCCACGAACGGGATTGTATGCTTCGTCTTAACAGTGGCTGTACGTCCTTCAGGACCACGTCGCCGCGGTACGTGAGGCACTCAGTCATGTACTTGCCGTGGCGCGGGTCGCACTTGACCATCGTGGACACCGGCTCGAGCGCGCTGCTGGTGATCTCCGCCACTGACAGCTGCTCGTGGTACGCCTTCTCGGCCAAATGACAGGCACGTAGAGCTGAGCATGAAGGGGGTGCGTGGGTACGGCACCAAATTAGTCAGGAACTCCGTCACATCCACGTGCAATGCACCATCGAAGCGCAAATTACATAATGTCCACGTCAATGCACCATCAAAGCGCCAATTACATACTTTCTGACAGAACTACATTTGTTCATCATGAGACATCATAGTTCGGATTATCCAAAGTATTGTACTACTCACTACAACTTTTTACATTAATATCGATTGTTTTAATACTAACACCACGATTTTTGAAAACTGCTTTTGTATTAGCCGTATTAATATGAGGTTTCGGATTTGTATCTCTGTAATACATTTTAATACATTGGCACAACGAGTTTGTGATCGATATAGTTACAGCAGCCGTCTCTAGAAGCAGACCACGAGTCAAGTGATAACCCAGCTCCATTCTCTCTCACTTCTACCGGGAACTTATCCAACGACATATCCGCCGGAGATCCGTTGTTTGATAGACCTCATTGAGCACAATAGGGTATCCTCTACCAATTTTATTAGATCTTAATATTTTCCATTAAAAAAATAAAACGAGAAAACATTAGCGATGCGGTCACCACGTCTTAGGAGATACGTCGGGCGGCACGTACATGACCTAAACAGACACATTGGTGAACCAGACCGCCACGAAAGCGGACACTGCGCTCGTCGACACGAAGTGGTGGCCAAGAAGACCACCGCAGTGCAGAGGCAGCGATCACTTAGCCCCCGACCTTTGCTGACGATACTACCGTCGCAACGGTGACCGAAATCGATAATTCCGTGCTTAGACCGACACGGTGCCGCCGGCACTAATCACACCGCCCACACTTGCTCCGACAATATCGACGGAAGGTGCCTAGACGCGTGCTCGTCTCTGGCGCAAGCAACTCCTGCAGCGTTGGGCAGATCAAAAACTACAAAGCATACAGACTCGGCCCCAGCGCCGATTACGCCGCCAACTGAGAGGAGGCGCGACCTCAGAGTTTGCTCCGCTTTATAGTGTTTCTAAACAAATGTATTATCACAAGGATGAATCCTTTTCGTATTAATACTAATCCAGACAGTACACTACAAAATTTCCCTTCCTGAGAAATAGTAACCTTTGCTTTACTATTTTTGATATATAAATCCCTAATGAATGTGTCGGCTTGTTCATGTACCTGTAGATTATAAATCGTTGAATGGGGAGAATTTTGAGGGTAGTGTCTGTACTCACTTTTAAAAAGGGCCTAAGTATTAATACTACGACATATTAATATTGATCTTGGTAAAAGTATCAGTAATACTGATACACGATTTTTCGCTAATCCAATGCAAATAATTTTCCATTCATTTACAATTTAAAAAATGTGAATCCAGAGCTCCCCGTGCGCAGCACGGCTTTGTACGAATTCTCTGAAATTTATTTTCAGAGCTAAGAAAGGATCCGAGCGGGGTCTGATTCTCTATGATGCGAAGACCTGGTTAATTATATAGGTGTGTCATTCAAACGGGTAGGGGTTGAATACTAATAATGTGTACTTAGTGCTGTAGCGTGTATAGAAGTAAATACCTCTGTGGTGAAGTGCATGTGGAAAACCCAGTGAGAAAGATCGCAGATCGAAGAACGCAGATCGCAGAACGAAGAACGAAAACCGAAGATCGCAGAACACAGATCGATATGTGAAGATTCGCGGGAAAGAAGCAGGATGGGTAAGTGGACAAAGGCGGAACAAGAATCAAGTAAACGTGTGGTTGTAGGAGAATAAGGATATAGCAGACACTTAGGGATAACAACTAAACAGAGCTGAATTTGCATCCAAGAGCACAAGTCCTCTCAAGTCTTCGGGAGCCAGGAACGACATTGGCCTGCGCCCCATATTGGCCGACAGCGAGGAACTTTACGTGTCAGCGGTAAACTGGATAATACATTGGCCAGTTTTGCCCTACACTATTGTTTCCTCTTGCTTGTAACCCTCGATCGATCGGAGTTCAACTACTTGACCAATCGACCCCATTCGACTCTCAACTCTCAAAATCCCGCTATAGGAAGCGGCAAGTTAGTCAAAGGAAAGGAGGAGAACATCCTACAAAGGCATTCCGGCCTCGGATCAAGACCAGGTCGCCAGAAAGAAGCTAGACTAAGTCGCTTCAAGAACTGGAACAAATAACCGGACGCAGAGCGAAGACTTCCGCGCTGCTCCACCCATCCCCGCGTCACACCAGACGGTCGATCGACACCTTCATCGCATCCTCGGAGTCCCGAGAGAGCAGATCCAGCCCGCCGACGGGTACACAAGGTGACAACACGTTCAGCTGATCACGGATCTATCGGAGTACCCCTCCGTTAGTCGGTGTCTGGGCGCCGTGGGAAGCTAGATCGGGCCTTAACTAGATTTTGGCCGATCCCGCTACACCACAATGGTGCGCGTGCCCGGATCTCTTGAGGACTCTGGATTTCACCGTGAGTCCACAGAAGATGCGAAAGTGAAGATTGAACCTGGGGAACAAGCGCCGTCACAATCCGGATCGACGACGACGCTGCTGAACAAAGAAGGATCCGCGGATCGACAGAGTACTGGGAGGAACTCTGTTGACGGAAAAGAAGAGGAACCAGATCCAGATCTGGAAGAAAAACCTCGATTTCTCCCCAGGTCCCCTCGGGGACCCCCGCAGATCTCGATGCGAATCGAGATCTGCAGAACGCTGAGGCGATCAAGCCTTATGCGTTCACAACACCGATCGATCTAGCACAGGACAGACAACAGGAACAAGCGGATCGCCACGGGCGTAAGAGCACACAGGTGTTTTAACAAGGCGACTTGGTTTTATTAAACGCTAAAAACCTTCCTACACATGCAGTCTCTGCGGTGGGAAGCACGAAGCTCCGCCCACGCTTTGTCGGACCGTTCACGGTCATCGGCGTCCACGGGAATGCGTACACGCTGGACTTGCCGTCGGCAATGGCAACACATCCGACGTTTTACGTCGGTATGCTTAAGAAGTACCGCTCGACGGAGGATCTGGATCCCGAGGAGCAGCCTGATCCGCCGCAAACTGGCGCAGAGCGCGCTGCAACACTCGCTGCATCACCTCCTCCTGCGGAAGGTCTATCGGCGGCGCCTGAGAGGCAGCAACAGGGAGTTCCGTCGGCACAGGTGTCGCCGGAGCGGTCGCAGGTCTTGCATCGCGGGCCTCCAGCGCCGCCATGCGGTCATACAACGACCGAAGCCACCCCCGGTGGTCGTCTAGGGCGCGCGAGACGCGATGGCCGAACCGCTCAGCTCCTCGATACGCTCAAGGAGCCGACGCTGTTCATCGTCTATCCGGACGAGGCGCTCTCGCAGACCACGGTGGTCATCCGATATCCCATGCGCAAGGCGCCGATTACCCTCCGTCTGGGTCTCCAGAACGTCATGACGACCACGCAGACCAAGCAAGTCGGCTAGCTGAACCTCGAGGAGGGACTGACAACTCTCCGCGGCCTCACAGAGGCTCTGCAGCTGACGAGGCGATGACGAAGGCGCGCCACCAGGAGGAGCAGCGCCGCGTGACACGCTCCTCGACCGAGTCGAACGTCCCCTTGAGACCACCCCCGCCTCTGTTGGACGGCGAGGGCGAGCCACACTATCTTGTGGAGAGGCTGCTCCGCCGTCGTAAGCACGGTGGCGCCTACCAGTATCTGGTGAAGTGGCGCGGCTATTCGAGTGCTCATAATACGTGGGAGCCGGAGCATATCCTCGTGGAGGACTGCACGACATCGTGGCCGCTTTCCAGAGCTCCCACGGAGCCGGTCGGCGCTAACAGCGCCGAGAACACTCTTTGGCTCAACCGGCTGAGATTGCCGCGACCTCTGCACCTTGGTCACCACCTCTTCGAGGATAACGTTCGGCGTCGGCAGGTCCCGCTCGAAGACTCGGCCGCTCCAAGTATGGCTCGCCATCATTTTCGCCATGCAAAAGCGCAGACGTCGCTGAGCGAGCCAGTCCAGCCGATGCGGCGATCGAAGGAATTCCCGAACAGGGTACCCCAAGTGCTGGAGCCAGCTCGAACTGGAGCTCGCTATTCTGGCGAATTAGCGGGGTATCCTCTTGGAGGACAAGAGGGCATTCTTCGTAGTGCTCCACGTGACGGCCCGGGCGTCGACTCTCATCGAGATAAGCACCATGCTCCGAGGGAGTCCACCACCGTAGCGCCAAGAGTTGTTCGCGAGTCCGAGGGACGCTTTCTCAATCGCGCTTGAGCGTCCGCTGTTGGTCGGACTCATCCGTTGCCGCGTTCATCCGGCTGAGAAGATGCTGGAGATTGGACGGTTAAAGGTCCCCAGCGGGGACATCGTCTCCAGGGCAGATGTTGGAGATGACTCGGTGCTCCGAAGGAGTGCGCGCAGGAGTTGTCGGCGGCTCGTGCCGTTGAACGGCCGCCACGGCCTCGGCAGCACGGCTGGGCTTCCGGGGTAAATGGCTCGCTGAGCCGCAGTCAGTTGCGGCGACGTGGGCGGGGGCGTTGCGTCCTTTGGGCATTGCCCCTCCTCCGCGTCCGACGACTCGTAGTCAACATCGCCGGAGGCATCTTCGGGGTCCGCATCGTCGGTAACCGGATGCGAGGATGCTGCCTCAGGCACGCGGGGTGCGGGCGCGGTGGCCCCACGGGCTTCTCCACACCCTGCTTCGGCTTTCGAGCTCTCATCCTTCTCGCTTGGGCGAGCCTCGCCAGGCGCATCGTCCTGCGAATCGTCCGGAAAGTCGTCGGCCGTGACCGTCGGAATGCCTTGGAGGCTGTGGCGTGATCCGGAGCTGTCGCTATCACGATCGTCGTAAGGGCCCGGGAGGCGGACGTCGTGGCGTTTGCGTCGCCGCGCAGCGGCCCTCGCGGATCGCGCTCGGGCGCGGGCGATCGCAGCCTCTCCAGCCGCAGACGGCTTCGCGGGCGGGGTCTTCGTTACGGCCTTGCCGTCGGACGTGTCGGCAGGCGGCGGGGTGTTCATCTTGAAGGCCCGAGGGGCAGGCTTGAGCTTGTCGGCGTCAGTGGCGGTATGAGGCAGTGCCTCGAGGTCGTTGACCACGCTGCTGGATTCATCTTTCCCCGGATAATGCGGTGTCTCCCGTTTGGGTGTGGGAGGGTGTAACGGGGCCACGCAGTGGCTAGCGCTGATGGCGCGGGACCAGGATAACAGGGTTTGACCCCTCAAACCGGATCTGGTCATCGGATTAGCCAGGGTCTGTGTGATGCACAAATCGGCTGTTAAGTACGCATCAACAGCTAAGTACGGATGTGTGGCACACACTGCGGCACCTAAGTTCGCGTTAGTTAATCTAAAGCAGTAAGGTCGTTGAGGGCCACTCATTCGGATGAGTGGCGCAGAGCATGGCAAGGAAACAGCCAAAAGACTGTTATTAAATAAAGTCAGTTTAACTATAACCCGGAAGTTCGCAAGTCGCTTCGGTACTCGTTACCTTAGGCGACAGTAAAGACAGGGCCTTACTATTTCACAGCAGAGACGCGTGGCGTCTGCTGCGGTTAGCGCGTTGACGCTTCCTCTCACCCAAGGTGCGTGTGACCCCCGTCACAGTCGGTGCGGCGCTGGTCGATGCGTGGACGTGGTGCGTGCGTGTGAAGGGTGTTGGGAGGTGTGGAGTGTGGCTGCGACGTGTGTGTGTGCGTTGGAAGTGGAGGCGTGGTTTGTGCGTTTTAGCTCAATTTTGCTCAATTTTTGTTTATGTGCGGATTGTGTGGTGCTAACCCGTCAGTTTGCCCGAGTGGTCTAAGGGGTTACGTTCAGGTCGTAATATTTTCGAACGGTGGGTTCAAGTCCCACAGCTGACAATTCTTTTTGTTGCGCGCTGCCACCGACCAACGCACGCATTATCGCGCCCTTTAGTGCCTGCACGCTCTTGGAAGCCGGCTGACGTGGTGCGCAGCTGCTTCTTATCTCGATCGATGACCCAGACAAGACCAGCGACACGGGCCGATAATTTCCCGAGCTGCCAAGGCGCAACGACAACCAGACGACCCCATCTATCTTAAGATCGTTTCCGGACGCGCTCTGGAGACCACCAGTACACGACCTAAGCCGGATTAATGGTACACCAAGCCGTCGCACCATCCGTCTGACGACAACACCCGTGTCCGCTAATAGATCTGCACGCAGGCGGGATCGACAGATCGCGCGTTTGCCACCAGGTTCTAACTCCTCATAGCCGTCCTTGCTCACCGTGTCTACCTCGCGCGAACCAGCTTTCCGAGCTTGGGTACGCTTCGTATTATCACGCACTACGTAGGCGTAATAGGTAGGATCGACCGTCTCATCATGTACAGAGCACGCTCTCCAAGCGTCTCTGAACGGTCAGCAAACAGCGAAGAACAATCAAACCTCACCATTTTCAACGGTGGCTTCCGTTCCGGCGTCGGCGAGGACTGCTCATAAGCACCTCGAGCTGTACGCCTAGTCTTCAACTTCGAACGGATGCTTACAGTATCGTCCTTGTACTATCAGCGTACCAGTGCCAAGATTCGCAGGAACAGTTCACCTCCCGTGAGCATTCTAGCTTGCTCTATTAGTTGGCAAAGCACGACTTTCGTCAAACTCGGGCCTTACCTCGACCCTACCATCCTCAGGGGACACCTCAACCATGGCACCCTTCTCAGAGCTCCCCACAGGCTCAGTTGCTCCATTCTCGGAGCCCCAATCCTTCGTGGACGAGGTTATACACAACCGTCCGCGCTACCGTTCGCCATTTTTCGACAGTGGTCTTGTCGCCTCAGAATCGACGCCCCGCTCGGCTTCTCCAGTGACACCACGATGTTCTCTAGGACGACTCGCCCGTCGACATCGGGGTTGTGTATTTGTCCAGTGTTTTGTTCGCCTTGTGGTATAGCACTTTGCTCGAAGACAGGGAGTGCCCGCAGGTCTTAGTGGACGAGAGGAGGCCTCGATGGGTGCACCGTGATGTGAAATGGTCACTACCGAGACGTCATCTCCTGGAGCTACGAGCATCTGAGCATTGGATGCAAGGCGTCACTATTGTTGAGGTTTCCAGTTTGCGCCCAAGTTAACCTCGGCGAGGTACCCAACTTAGTTTGTCTTGGGTACCACCGAGGGTTCGGACCCAACGGTATCTTCACGACCAGGCGGGGGGATTAACATCTTGGCTAGTGGCTCTTCGAAGACTCGGCGAACCGCCGCCTGTGGGGGCACAAACCGTCGTTGACGAAGTAACGGATCATATTTCCCTTGATCAGAAATCTCTAGCCCACGAAGTTGTATGTGTGTGTCTGCGTGTCTCGCCTCCAAATGGTCACGCACCCATACGGACTTTTCATTGGCCAAAATCGGGTTTTGCATCTTAAAGGCACCGCAGGTGGCGAGCGAGCGGAGTCCATCCAGCTGCCGAGCAAAGCGAAGGCGGCACTTGCGAGTAGTGGAGCGAGCTGCGAAGCGAGCGCAACGGGCTGCATCAAACCATATACCTCCGCCCGCAAAGCGGGCGGCGCCGACTAGTATTTGTATATATGATAGGAAACATAAGAGATACGTAAGCTTGAAAGGCTGACACAAATACAGAACAGAATTTCCTCTCAAGCTCTCTGGTGAAGTGGCATCTGTAACGGTACCATGCGTCTGGTCAAGTTTGCTTGTGTGGGTTATGTTTGTCGGTAGACACAGTGATCCTTGAGGAGAGTGTCTACCCCTGGCCAAGCCAATATTGTGTGGTGAAGACCTTAGTTGATTGACGGCTGAATTGTCTATATATCGGAAGTGCGAATTGGCCTCCAAGAATGACTTCTAGCCGGGCGAAGCCTCGGTGACCTCGTAGTCGGCCCTAATAGGCTTGGTACCCTTCCTTTGCGGGGACCATGAGGAGTGTGAGAGTGTGTGAGTGTGTAAGATGTGCTAGCGAGTGTTCGTGCTAGTGACGTCCGTGTATACTGAATTGCCTACTACAAATCGGTTTACAAGGTCAATCGGTCCCGGTGCTAGGGCTGAACCTGGTACCTTCGGATTTTGGCCCCAACTCTCGTTGACCCTTTAGGAAGACGTACCGTTGTGGGAGGAAGCATTCCGCATTGTAGCGAGGTTTTATGTGGATTTCTCTACACCACAGCCTACCGTACCTCATATCACGATGCCTTAAAAGAGATTCAGCGTTATTTAGTTTATATGGACGAGACCCCGTGTTACCATTAGATCTAGCGTTCTTGAACACCTCACAAGACTGTAAAGCAGCAAGGTCGCCGAGTATCGCCGAAAATTATATTTATCGTTAAGGGACACCAGAAGGATGGTGGAGAGACAAATTCTGAAGGATCAGGACCGACATGCAAAGAGACTAAGTGAGCAGGTGCCAGTTGCATTTAAAGAAGGAGAAGCCGTATCGATGTACCAGTACTTCAGGGCTCGATGTGGCGAAAAGAAAAAAAAGTTGGGGTTCTCTTGGCGGTGTTCTCAGCCAAGTCGGAGAGAACGTCTACAAGATCGCAATTCCTAGCCACCCTGACCGTGTCGTCACGGTAAATGTGAACAGGTTGAATCCGTTCAAAGGAAGGTGGAGCGGTCCTTTCCTGAACGAAGTGCCGCCTGGTATCGAGAGCCGTCCTGAGGAGAGGATGTGGGACCGCTTGCGGAAGATGACCTGCCGGCCTCTAGTTTTTTTAGCCTGGCGGTTGGCGGTGAAGAGATGGCCTTCGCTGGCGCCAGTGTTCCCGTCGTGGATATTATTGCTATGCGTGTTCAAAGAGGGAGGTACCGTATTTGGCATTGTTGGCCACGTACGAGACGAAGTGGATCGCTGCACATCCCGACGTTTGAAGCGTTGGTTGTGGCTTTTGAAGAAGTCGAACGGAAGCGGAAAGAGCTGCCTGAGTTGCGGCGGAGTGTGCGGTTGGCTGATACCAACGCCACTGTGGTTTAGCGGAAGTTGTGAAAACGCGTTCGCGACCCACTCGCACACGGCGCCCGAACTGCCAACTATCGGAGGGGTACTCCGATCAGCCGTGAGTGCTGAAACGCTCCTCACCTTGTGTACCTGTTGGCGGCCTGGATCTGCTCTTCTGGTATCTCCAAGAGACACGCGTGTAGTCGGACGAACCGTCCTGTCGAGACGCGGGACTGGGTGCTGCTGCGCGGTAACTTCTTCAGGCAGCAGCGGGTTGGGGTGTCAGCCTCAATCGATTACTCAAGATCGGGGTCTGACGGGCTAGATGTGTCTGGGCCCTTGGGGTGCCTTGCGGGATGTGTGTTTCCCTGTCCTTGTCCTTTCCTTTGCGTGCTTGCCGCTTCCGATAGCGGAGTCTTTATCTTGAGGGTCGAGGTGGCCTGGCCAATCTATCCAGGTCTCAACGGTGTCTTCTTCTGCGTGTGCACTGGGTTGGCCAATATACTTATCACCCCAGGCTGTTGCTCTTGAAGGCCACTTGTGCTGAAGGAGGCAAATTCAACTCTGTGGGTACAATTCAGATATGAGAAAGTCATCTTGATGTTCATGCCACTCCGCGGCTTCAACTGCCTAGATTACGTACAGATCGCGTATTCGAATGATCGCATCCGAGCGATCTTATCTTGGGTCGTCATCATACGACCATCAGCGGATCGCGTTTGTTGAAAGAGCGCTTGTGAGGTGATTACGTCATCCATTGTTCAGATCGCTTGATATCTTATTCCTCAGATCGCTTGGTATCTGATTACTCTGAACCACCAAGCCAGTTATGTTCAGTGGGTCGGACACCTATCCCTTGATCGCCTGATCGCCCCATCCATCACTTTACAGATCAATTATGACCAGCACTTCACCACACCACGGTGGACGAGGATGAACTCTTGTTCTAGGAACCCTGTGGGCTTCCTAGTCAATGAGTGGGGAGGAACACCTTGAGCGGCGTGCCCAATGGTGTGATTGTATAAGTGCATTCACTATTGAATATTGACGATCACCATTCGCGTTCGAATTTGGAACGGACACGGAATGAATTTCAAGAAGAAGAACGACGAAAGTGATCTTAAACTGTATGTTAAAACGGTTAGAAGAATGGACCCTACGTGAAGGAGCAATCGCCCGCTACTTCTTGGAGCTGGGCGGGTTACTGGAAGAAGGAGTGTGGCAGGAGGCGTCGTTTTGGTGGCGACCGCGGTCTTCTTGGTCGGCGGAGGGAAGTCTTCTTGGGCGGCGATGTGGAAGTCTTCAGAGGCGAGGTTTTCGTGGTAGGCTTCTTTGAGTCGTCGTCGGAACGGCCCTCTTGACCGTTCTCGTTGTTGTCTTCGGGTTTGGAGGCCTTGTCCTCCTCCTCGTCACCGCTGCTTACGAACAGATCTGCAGAGGTGGGCGCACCGGTCGGCTTGTCGTTGCCGGCGGCTTCGTCGTCTGCGACGTCGTCCCCTGCGTCGGACTCGTCTTCGCCTTCACCCTCGTAGGACGCGGCCTCGTCTTCACTGGCGACGTCCTCGCCTGGGTCACCATTGGGTGGAAGGGCGGTGTAAGCACCGTTCTTGGCCGTGAAGGCGTAGAAACGATAGGCCTTGGGCTCCTTCGGGTCGATTTCCAGGATTTCGGGAGGGACGTAAAGATCGTCACGGATCTCAGCGTTGATGAGGGTTTGGAGGCGGCCGATGCGATTGCTGCCGGCCAGCTTGCTCCAGATACCGTTGGTTAGGTCCCCTGATTAGTGATCCTTGGCAGACTTATTAGAGGTGACGTCGCTGCGGATGTGTGCCATAGCACGGTCCGAGAGACGGTTCTCGACAACGGACTGGTCTAGATCGATGGCTTGCTGGTGTTCCCGTAACGCCGGGATGTGCTCGTAGCCCTCCTAGTCAATTTCTCCGGGTCCAAAGAGTTCTCGTGACACGAAGTGATTTGGGATTTTTCCCTGTCCCACCTGGTCGGACATTCTCGGCCTGTGATTGGTGGAGCCAAAGATTGAGTGGGTGTGTACCCATGAATCAGGAAGGAAATGAAAGTGACGGTTCGTGAGGAGTCGCTTTCCCTGGAGCATCAACTACCAGAGTATTGTCCAAGATACCAAAGTCAACTGTACCAGGTCGAATGTTCCAAGTCAACTGTACCAAGCCGAATAACTTAAAGCAAACGCTACCAGGTCGTATGTTCCAAGTCAACTGTACCAAGTCATATGTTCCAAGTTAACTGTATCAGGTCAGATGATCCAAGTCTACTGTACCAAGGACGTCAACTACCAGGAACACGGTCCCTGGGAAGGGTCGCCAGGAATCGTTTCATGATTTGCCTGAAGATGCATGACATCCGAAGAGACGCAAGGTCGCCGATCCCCGGCGAACACGAAATCCAAGGAAACGCAAGGTTGCTGAATCTCCGCGTTGGACCCCATATTGAAATCAAGTCAAAGTGAGCGAAGTGTTTGTGTACCCACCACCAGATAGCATAATTTTATATTCAATCAGAGTCTGTTTTTCCCTCAAGCGCGCAAGTGGCCTGGATAAGTGTGCCTGACGTTAAGAATACGCAGGACACCCGGGTTAATTGCAAGCGGTAAGAGGCACGCCGGCTAAGGACTAGTCATCGTTGGGGCCCCGCTCTCTCAAGTCCAAATTACGTGGGGACCAGGGGCGGTGTTCCTGGGGTGTGCCACGTATTTCATATCCTAGTTGGCTCACATTGTCTAGGCTGGTGTGCCATTTCATATTACAGGTTTTGGGCGACTATCTGTAGTCGTTGCCCAGGATCATCGCGATCGACGGACTGCTGTGCGAAGGGACTGTACCAGGTTGTGACTCGAAAAGTCCCCCTGCTTCAATGGGGTGGTGCGCATATTAAATACGTCTGAGCGCCTAGGGACATTTGCCGAGCCCCTAGGACCGAACGCTCAATTGCGCTTGGCACTTTCTGCCCGTGTCTCTGGGCATTGAACAAACAATAAGAGACTTGCATATCGTTTTATTTGATTTTATATTTGGTTGGTGGTTATTAACCGTCCCTGCCACAGGTAACCCAGGAAAGGGGTGTCAGCACTAACCTCACTCGTATATTTCTCACCGAACTAACCTGGAACAGGTGGGTGGAAGCCGCGAAGGTAAACGAACCTCAAGGGATTGACACAAGGAGCACACGCCACCCTGGAACAACTGTTCCAGGGGTACTTCTGAGAGTCAGCGTTTTGACAGACCAGGCATCGTCCCGCGACTTTGGGTCAGAAGGACACCTGCACTATACAACCTAGGGCGATCGAGGTTTCACCGCCTCGCCTCACTCGATCTTGCAGGGGTACCGTTTATTGTCCTTGGTATAGGTCATCGATCGGCACTCCCTGGAACGGTTTCGCCTCGGAGCTGTGCTTGCCCGGTCGGCCGCCGAGCCACATCATGGTGCCGTGGGAACTTGTCTCGAGGCGTTGCAGGGACGAGTATTAACCCCACGTCTCAATGCAGACTGAGAAAGTACAGCCGTACCCGATTGGCGTTCATCTTGCGTTTACGGCGAGCGTTCTGCGCCGCAACGGAGTTCAGGGGCACTCTCAGGACACTCGGCGATGAGTGTTTCAGAAACGGCAGTGCGTACGGTGAACGTCCGAGCAGGCGACGGGGTCATACCAGAGCTTGACAACACACCACCTGGAACGGCAACTGATCGAAGCCGGCCGTCTCTTGGAAAATGGCTTGTAAGTCCTCGCGGACGCGCGCCGGTGTGCGGGAGCCAACTCGAAGCCGAACACGGCCATGTCGGAGGAAGACGTATCCCCCGAGGGCTGAGGACGCAACTTCTTGAACTGTCGAGTAGAGCGGGAGTCGATCTTGCCCGGCAGACTGGAACGCTTGCCCTTTTGATCGATGGAAATCGTGGGTGCGGGGCAGCGTTCTGACACACTTGCTGTCGATCTGGAGACGGAAGGAAGTGAACGGAGCCACTGAAGGCTTTCGAAATGTCGTGACCGTCGATGGCCGCTTCCGCCATGTCGCCGATGACTGAGGCTGTGAAGGGCGTCTGCCGGATGGTGCTCCTGCTACGTTTTGGGATGATCTACCTGCCGTCGCTGGTGTACGAGTTACTCGAGTTGGGATTCCGTGGATGGATTGGTGTGCTGATAGTAAAGCTCACTGCTAACGTGAGCAACGTATACTTTGGCTGGAGTGCCTTCGTGTGGAAGTGCAGCATTGGAGTCGTGTTTATCGGTGTCGTCCAGTCGGCACAACAGGAGCACGAGGCGCAGTCCAAGCTGGACGAAGTCTTGCCGATAAGTGTGGCACGAGGAGGCTGGGAGAGCTTCAAGGCCAGTGCCCGTGCCGGTGAACGGAAGGAGTGTGCTAGCCTGTCGAGATTAAGGCGTTCGGAAACAGAAGAAGTGGGGCAGCTTCAAGAAGACACGGAGTCGAAAGCGGACCACGGTGATGAGAACGCTTCTGATGAGGAGACAGTTGGAACAAGTGAACCTGTCATGAGCGGACCACGAACGAAGACGAGCTCTGAACCAGCGCTTGCAGCGATTCAAGAAGAGCTGCGTCAGGCTCTACAGCAGTCGGAGAGTTTGTGCCGGGTGTACGAGGGACATTCAGAGATCTGGCGAGGACGGCGAACGCTAAGTCGAGGAGAATGTCCCGGGTCGGGACGGGACGGTCCTACGCCCGGGCATAACAGCCGTGTGCTGGACCTCCTCAACGACATGCATAAGGCTATTTCGGAGGGCAGACGCCAGGCAGTCGCAGTCTCGCGTCGGGGTTACCAAGCCTAAGGTATCCGCCAAGAAGTGGAAGCGGTGCTCCTGGTCGAAGATGACGCGAGGTGTTCCCCGCAGCATCGGGCCGGGATGACACGCCGGGCGGGCACGCTTGCGGTGCGAAGGACCAGGAAGGGCGACGCGATGAGGATGCAGGATAGGAGGCATGGTTGAGGGGACCGCCTTCGTGGCTGCAGAGTAGGGGTCGCGAGAAGGAGATATGGCACGGCACTAGGGGATCGTAAGCTTCGACGGACGGTGAGTCGTGCCTATGAGAGGAGGATGCGGCGTGTAGCCGCTTGCATAACGAGTTTACTCAGTCGTGATTTTCCTTGCCTGACACAGACCGAGCTAACAACAAGGAATAAAATGGGCCGATTATGTAATCGTTCTTGTCTTTCCCTACATTAGCGTGGCCGACAACCGACAGACAGTGGTCGATGATTCGGACTGGTCAACGCACTCAGCGCAACACATCTCTGCTGTTGCGACCGAAAACTCCAGTAACACCACCACTCCAGAAGTGCCTAACAGCGGAAAGATCGGACACTGCAACTGAGGGACGCGCAGGACTCGTCGGCTGAAATGGATACAGTACATGTGGAGATCACCTCCATCATTGCTTCGAATGCAGAACGCTCTTCTACACCTCCTAACGGGGCTCTTTCTGCACGGACGAGGGCTCCGAGCCGGCACCGGCTATCCGACCCCAGGCAGGGCACGCGACACTTTGAAAACTTATGGCACGTAGTGTATATTCATCCATACACATGAAAAAAACATTACATTCATCCATACACATAAAAACACTCTACTCATCCTACGTGTATTAATGAGAGGGTATTTTCCCGGCCGTTAGCAGGGTCTCGGACCCGGTCTTTGTGGGATTTGTATAGCCCTGAGACCTGACGTGAATAACTGATTGTCGCAAATTATACCTAATCAACATTAAATTCTAATCAACTCGCTCAGATCAGCTCACACGGACGCACGGACTCACTTTAACTCTTTAACTCGCTCGGAAGCGGACTCACATTAACTCGCACCGACTCACATTAACTCGAACGGATTCAAAATAACTCGTATAAATTCAAATTAACTCGCACAGACTCAAACTTCCTATTGATATCATTCACTGCTCCTTGCTGTATCAGCTGCCGGCATGTCGTTGTGAAGCCTCTTGTGGAGAAGCGCTCGAAAATGCTCTGCCTTTGCAGAGTTAAAGCTACCACGCGTCCACGTCTCAGTTTCCTCTTCTATTGAAGACGGCTCGAACTTTGAGATGGCAGTTGAAATTGTGTCTATACAGTAAAGCATGTAAATTCCTCAGTCCAAGCAATTGGACTGCTGAGGCTTCGTGTTGTAAACGAAGGTGGTCCACTTAAATACAGGCCGGGTGCTGCTTCGCTTCGTGAGCTCCTGTGTAAAAAACACCTTAACACCTCGCATGCATACTCAGAATTGTGAACCCCCTTCAGTGAGTTGACGTGATAAGCTTTCACTGGGCCTTCTTGCATGGCATTCTCAAGGACGACAAAGCTCCAATGATTCCGACCACATATGGGAAGCAGGACATATCGGCAGGACGTCCGTCGAAACATGTTGATCGCGGAGCTGAGCGCTTTCTTTTTTGGCAGGACTACGCAAACTGCATTTTGCAAGCTGAATCTCACGATACAGCCCCGTTCCACATGGGTACACCACTCCTATTTTCTTTTCATGTAGCGGATTATGAAGTAGTCCAACGCAGTTTCAGTCGTTGTAGCACCGTTCAACAAGCTATCTGTGTCATCCGCAAAAACGTGAATTGTGCGATCTTCTCTTGAATCTGTCCAGACCACCAAAGGGTAATTCTTCTGGTACCGCCTTCTAAAAAAACCTTGTTGATGGGGATCTGTCTACAGATTGACTGTATATGGTTTCAGAAAGACCACAGTTCCGACTCCCAAATTCACTCTCGTCGTCACCGTTGCTCACTTCAATGACACGCTCATCGCCTACTGCATCAGTTTTATTTTTTCATCATCACGCTCATCAAAATCAGCACCAGCATCACTAGGTACGTCACGTGTGCCAGCTCCCTTCAAGTCAACATCCATGTTAACCCCTCGCCCACGCCAACTCGTGCAGACAGCATATCAACACCAGCATCACTAGACACGTCACGTGTGCCAGCTCCCTTCATGCCAACATCCATGTTAACCTCCTCGTCCACGCCAGCACGTGCAGACAGCATATCAGCACTGCCCTCTACGGTATTACCGTATTTCGCATGTAGATAGCTGCACCCGTATATAAGATGCACCCCAGCGTAAGCCAATCAAAATCGCAAAATCGACAGGAGTATCAATCGCATGTAGAGAGATGCACCGCACCAACACCAACCAGTTTTCGCACCAACCAGTTTTCGTGCCAGCCAGTCTTCGCGCCAACACTATTCGGTATTTCGCCATGACCCGCGCCAAGCCTAGCCCAGTAGGTAGGCCACGACTTGGTGGGAAAGGCCGCCACCATACCAAGCAACGACCAAGAGTATTTCTGTGGAGAAGAAGCTGGAAGTCCTGTCCTTCTGGACAATGCTCCTCTTCTGGCGTGATTTAGCACCGGAATTCTACAACTGAAAGCGCAGAATGATTCAGCGCTGGAGGAGGGAAACGGACAAGCTTCAGGCTGCACTAAAAGCTCGCAAAGGCAACCAACTCAAGGTTGCGAAGTATTGGTGTAGGAACTATCCTACCTAATTTGGTGGAAGATGAGATTGTAGAATGGGTGAATAGCCTCAGGCAAGAGGTTGTACCTGTGTCTCCTCGCATGCTGTTTTTAAGCACGGCGGATCGCTGCAGAAGCCGGAGTCAACCAATTCATGATGACTGCCTCGCTGCTGCGTCTTTAGTGAGCGAGTTGCAACAACTCAAGTTTTTTTAGCATCATGAACATGGGGTGCAGCTATTTACATGCGAAATATGGTAGTTGCCAAGCCATCATTGTCATCAGCCACCTTAGTCGCCAACCCATATCCAGTATCACCATTGTCCTCAGACACGTTTGTCGCCAAATCATATGCAGGACCGTCATTATGTACTGCCACATTTGTAGCCAACTTATATCTAGGATCATCACTGTGCACTGCCACGTTTGTGGCCAACTTATCTCCAGGATCATCACTCTGCACTGCCACATTAGTGGCCAACTTATCTCCACCACAATATTAACCAAATCATCACTAAGTTCGTCAGCATTAGTCGTCAGGTCACTGCCAATTTCATCACTATGACCGGGTCCGTCGCCGCTTGCGTCCTCAGCAACAGTACCACCACCAGCGCCGGTGTCAGCATCGTCTTCTTTCATTCCGTCCGTTGCAGCAGCATCTTGTAGTTGTACCGATGGCTTGTACCGCTTGATAAAGCGCTGAACCCACGTTTTCTGAATGTCTGTGTTAAGAAGCGCAAATTCCTCGATATTTCGGCAGTATGCTAGCACATCTTGAAAGCTGCATCGTCCGTCTTCTGCCAGGCACGTGTCGTAGTATTCGATAACCCTCTCATCGTAGCTCGCAAGCTTGTGATTGCGTCCCCCTCCTTTTCCTCGCTTGCGATCACCGTCGTCACCCTAAATCTCTATCCAGTACGTCCTGGTACTTGTTACGCCAGCCAATAAGAGTCGTTTTCGGGACTTGTAACTCTTCTGAAGCTACCGCAGCATTCCATTCAGGATGACCTCTCCACGCCTAAGCTTCAGCTTTTCCTTCAGAGAGAGGTCCACGCAGGTACGCGGCATCGTGTTTTGCCCTCGGGAGCGAAGCTAGAATGGAAGGCTGACAGCAAATCTTGATTGTTGACGTAATACAGATCGAGTTATACTGAATCAGAGGTCGGGTTATATGCTGCACACGCTCATAGTCGCTGGCTCACACCGACTTCTTCTGATACTTGCTCGACATGTACGGATACCCATTTTGATGGCGAACGCGAATGACTTCGATAGTTGTAATCGCAGTATTGACGGATTCCTGCTGGGAAAGCTGTCTGTCCGCTGCCTTCGCTCGAATAAGATCGATCACCCGTCTTCGTCGGTTGAAGCATCGTCGTTCATCGCTACTGCACCATTTAGTTCCATGCTGCTCTTCGATAGTCCTCACAGCTACCCCGCCGCTAAGTCCATGCTCCTACTCCATCCATAGCTCAGCAACAGTTTGGATACTACGGCTCATCTTGTTTATTGGTACAACAGTACCCGTCATCGCTGATGAATGTGGAAGTTCCACTGGATCTCCGGACGACGCATCCTGAGTATTCGACGGTTGGGCTTCACGAACGAGTTTCACCTGTATCATGGCGGTCCCATCAGCCAGAGGTGCCATAACTATCAGCAGGTCTGACATATTTCCTTCGACAGCTTGCACCGAACGATGAATGCTCTCTACAGAAAGCTTCAAATCCTGGTGGACACTATTCAACTTAGCTTTAAGTATTGGCATTGCCTTTTCAAGCTGGTGTTCTGTGGGATCCGGAACGTGTTGGAGTGAGACTAGTGCCATGGATCGGAACGCGCGGAAACCAGCTGATCTAAACACGGGATGATCCCATAGGGGATGTGCAGGAAACACACCTATCATCTCTACTGCGTCTTGCAGAATTACAATCCTCAAGTATTGTAACAATTCCAAAAGAATCCACATGCGGCGATATTCTGTTCACATATTCTGTTGTCAAGTTTCAATTTCCACTCATCCATCATAGGAAATATCTGACGTTGAAGCACTTCGGGAGGATCTAATGATCCACGCGCGAAATACCCCCTCCTTGGTTCAAGCCCAGCTAACGTCCTCATTGCCTCACGCGGAAGAGATGTTAAATAGCACTTCTCCATTGCCTGTGTATTCCACCGCCCCAACCGTCTGATTTAGGCTTCGATAACGCCACCAAGGTCCGCCATCCTTGATCCAGAGCCTCCCCCAACATGGGGTTTCGCCCGACTTCTTAATCCAATGTGTTAAAGTGCACCTGCCATTGCTTCAAAGTGTACTTCGTAGGACATCTCAGCTGTCGGATTTCTGCCTGTCTTAAAAGCTTAACGGGATACCATGCTTCCGAAGTTAAAAAATCTGGAAAAGGTTCTAGCCCTTTTTGCCATCCCCAGAAAAAATAAAACCCAAGAAGTCTGTGTGGACAGATTCTTGCATTCTTGCTTCTCATGCACGCGCCCACTTCAGTGCGACCAACCTGATTCGTTTTCCCCTGCCTTATAACCATGACCAAGGCACGGCAAGGACTGTAACCTTCGTTTTCAAGTCGAATAGAATTCAGATCAGCTAGCTCCATTTTCCGTGCAGATTCACCTCTCATTAACGCATAGTGCGACAACAAGAAAGCAAAAGATCCCGTAGGCTCGTGCCATGGTTGCGCTTTGCAGTCCAAAAGTAGGTCGACATATTCTGAATCTGCTCGTTCGTAGTATAGCCATCCAAAAGTGTGTCAGATCCACGATCAGCAAAGTTCTTGCGCTTGCGGTTCTCTTCAGCAAACTCAGTGAGCTTCACGAGGGCTATCACTGCGTCGTCGCGTGGAGAGGGATAGTTGTTTACATTCGAGCGCTGCTGCTGACGCCATAAGTTGTCCATTGCCGCAACATAGCTATTCACAGTCGATTTCCCAATAATTTCTGCTCTAGGCCGTTTCCGGGTGCCGTTAGCATCCTCTTGCCGGAGCTTGCGGCGTTTCTCTCTGCCAATCGCACACTCCTTAAGAAATAGGTGTAGTTTTGGGCCTGTGACGGTGTGTCGTGTGAGATTGCTGAATGCAGTACCCTGTGCATCGCACCATTTCAGGAACTCCCCTGTTTGCTCTTGTACGCTTTCACGGTGTTGGCAGGCTTGATCTCTGCTGTCTGCTCATACGTCTGCAGAACGGATTGCTCCAGTCGAACGTTCATACGAGACTCCTCCATCATGTTTGCTGGTCGCTGGAACGACGGAAGACTGCTGGAAGTTCGATGATTGGCTTCTCTCGTTTCTCACGCCATTTGGCTTTGTCCTTTTGGCCAATGCATGCACAGAAGTCCCAATTTTAAATAACGGGTATTTCTCTGTCCCACCAATTTATACCGATTTGTCTTAAAATGTGGACCACGCAAATAGTTAGAATTGTTTGATTGGACGAAAATTATACAAGCTAAAACGAATGGATGCAGCTACTAATTTCCGCACCATTCGTTAAACGCACTTCCAGCTACAACCATGCCAGGGACTACTACCGGGAAGGACATCACGCCACAGAAACGCGTTGCAATAGCGATCTTCCTTACAGCGCAATGTAAGGGGGATCGGCCGCGACGTGGTAGCATCAAGGCCGCCATGGAGCTCTTCGGTTTGAGTCGCTCGGCTGTGCGGCGCTGACAAAACAGCTTTTGTCTTAGTAATAAATTGCAGCACTTTGCTGCTAATATTGAGTCTAAATCGTTACCTCTATCTGGTTGGCTAATTTGTCAGTTTTCACTCTGTAACAGGCAATAGAACCTCGTTTACATTAGTCTATTTTATAGCTCCCTGAAGCCGATTCAACGTTCTGCAAACAGTTTGCAACGTACTAAAAGTGCGTCGAAGCTTCTTTAAAATTTGGGTGAATATTGCCAACTCGTTGATGAACTGCGATAAAAACCCTCGCCCTGCTAAAAACGATTTGATGGTCGCGGTGTTATATACTCGAATACAGCTGTTATGATCGGGCAGAAAATGCTCTTAAACGCGCCTTATCAACAGCTTATCATTGGTGGTTTTCACGCTATCTTCCGCCTAAAATTGGTTGTGATGGGCCCCAATACCTGAAATCGGTATAAATTGGTGGGACAGAGAAGTATATTAGACCGACAAGAGTTCCGATAACACTCGTTTTTGTACCACGTGAGAGGTACAGTCGGTACGTTCACTTCCGACACCCAGTACCACTCATGAAATCTGAAAGGGGCATGTGTCAATAAAAGATATAAAGTTTGACGGGCGTATTCTTGAGCACGTTGCTGGTGGTGTTCCGTGCGGGCTTGTGGCCTTTTTGATGATGGCGCGCTTGTGCTCGATCTTCATCCATCGCCGCATATTGCTTTCTTGGTGCGGCGCGCGCTTAAAGTGAGCTGGAGCTCCTCGGGTCGGGTGATAGGCGGGAAATTGGTGGAGGGAAACTCAGATTGACCTGACTAAAACGATATTTTGATGCGAACGAATTTAACGGGTTATAGGCAGACCCCGTGTCGGAAGTGATAGTCGTGACTGTACTTGGTGCTGGTCCCGGTCCGGACCCCGGTGTCGATAATCTTAAATAACGCCCCCAGTTAAGAAAATAATAGAAGACCAGAAGAGGTCTTCTAAGACCTACAATTTTCCTTCAGCATCAGTTGTCGCCGAGACTTTGACCTCTATTCTTGCTAATCCGTCAAATGCTTGACGACCACTAAAACGCTCGAACGCCCCTGTTTCTGATGCTATTCACGATAGTCAACTATCTTTAGTATGTTTGCCCGGTCAGTCAACAATGGACTCGAAATAAGAGGCATGGCTAAAAAGTTAGGTTCTCGTCCATGTCTTGGTGAGGAGAGGGACTCAGCCATAAGTTCCGTTTTTCAACGCGCCATTTCCACTGCCAACCACGACCTCCGTGCGAATGGATAAAGATGACGCCGCCGACAATCGGACAACTCAACGACGCCACTTGATGCGGCGGTTCTGGTGGCCCCACCAAGTTTCAGCTGTGAACATCACACACCTCGACATCTTTTACGGTTCACGCACAGGAGTTGCCAAAGGGTTGGCGACCGAATGTGCCAAGAAGGCTGCAGATCGAGGCCTCGTTGTTTCCTTCAAGGAGGTGAACGAGTTTGACACTTCACATTTCACGGAAGACGATTCGTACCGTTCCTTGTCACGAATTACGGTCTTCATCATATCTACATATTTCGCTGGACCAGCTCCCAATGCGGAGCTGTTCATCAGTGGCTGCACCTAGTTACTGATGGGGTGAAGGCGACGACTGCTCGATCTTCAATAAGCGGAAAATTTAACACAAAAGATGGGGTGGAGGCAAACAAAGTTCCCACACGCGGCAACAAAGTTAGTTCTGCTTCTCCGTCGACAAGCTCGGTCTCACCGAGTATAAACTTCCGCTTGCTCCTCACTTCAGTTTTCACTTTAACTGGCGGAATGTACTTGGTGGAAGTAACAAGACAATCAAGAGTAAGCGAAAGCATGCGCTTGCCCGCTTCCAGTACACAGTTTTTGGCGTTGGAAACTCCACATACCTCACATACAACGCTATGGCGAAATTCGTGGATGCACGATTACATGCTCTTGGCGCTGTTCGACTCTACCCTCTGGGGCTTGGTGATGTCTCAAACAACATCAACTTTACTTTTTATAAGTGGGAAGCACAACTTCTCCAGCGACTGGCACCTAGATCGGCTGAATTTACAGACCCCATTTCCGCCATGTCAGCCCCAAGGAAAAATTCTCTTCCTCGTCCTCTTCTAAATCTAGGGAGTGCTAAGCAACTGACTACTCCACGCAGATTTTCTTCTGGACCCGATGAACTGGCATTAATTGCTCAATCTCAGGGACAGCGGCGGGGCTCGATCTTGAGAAAAAGCAGCCGCACCACTGTGAGAACGAATGGTCGGGCACTTTTCCCTTCTGGGTCAAACTTCCGTCACTTCGCTGACGTTGACAGTGCAGGATTTGACTGGACGTCCCATTCGATTGCGCTTCCGTTGTCGCTTTTTGACAAATAAATACACGGAGGAGATCAAACGAGCAGATCGCAGCCAGCTTTTGCCGGAAAATAGCCTGGGCTCTACACATCTGGGTGAGCACGTTTACCAGTCATGGTTTACATTGAAATCCTTGTCAGTTTTCCAACACACTAGAATTGAGGATTTCAAGCGTGCGGCACTTCTCCGAATGTCAATCGAAGACTCCTCGATCACTTTTAAAGCAGCTAGTTCTTTCGGTTTCTTTCCACCCAACGCCCCCGAGATCGTTGTTGGCATTGCACGACAACTTGGATTTGACTTGGACGCGCACGTAGAAGTATTGCTTCAAACTAAAGATCCTGCGCTGCCATTAACAAGAGATGCACCTCCGCCGAGAGCGCGAGCCCATCTACCATTCCCCAAAGTATGCACGGTGCGCACAGTGCTAAAACATTTCCTGGAGCTCGAACGGTTTCCCGAGAGTTTGTCCGTGTGTGGCATCAGGCTTCGTGACTGCCCCAAAGGATCGTGATCTGCTAGAGTTGTTGGCATCTACCGACGGTGCTGCTGCTTTCAGAGAAAACTTCACACTGACAAAAGTGGTTTGCTGAAGCTACTGGAACTGGCACCAAGCCTGCGAATTCCTTTCGAAGTGTTGATCAACATCACGCCTCTAATCAAACCTCGCATTCACATGATCGCTTCCTCGCCTCGTCACAAGCCCGAGAATTCGAGCTTGTCATGCCATTGGGAGAGCAGCTCGACAAAGTTGGACTTATGGACAATAACTTGCAGTATCTGCTTACTACTCCGGAAAGTGATCAAAGCTCTAAGAGTATCAGCTATCTTACGCCAGCTACACCGCCTCTTCGTGGTTTCTTCTCCAGCACTGATTTTCAAATGCCAGATCGGTCTGCACCGATGATCATGGTCGCTTGTGGAATGGGAATTATCCCATTTCGAGCACTGATTCAGGAGCGTCAGCTCGAAGCAGCGGCCGATGCTGCATCTGGAGTAACGAAAGATATACGACACGTTCAAGGCAAGATTTTACTTCTGTGTGGATGCTCAGACAAGAGCACACTATTGTTCGAGTCTGAGATGCTGGCTCTAGAAAGGAAGGGCGTTATTGAGCTTCATGTGGCCTTTTTGCTGATGCTAAGAGACCCAAACGGTTCATTCAAGACCTCGTGGACGAAAAATGGCAGGATATCTCCACGCTCATGACCAGTTCTGCTGAAACACGTCTGTACATCTGCGGTAACGCGCCGACCGTGCAAACTGTTCACAACCTGGTGATATTGCGAACCAAGGACCAGAAAACGGAATGGTTTGAGATGGCAGTGCAAAGCAGACGCTACGCTCACAGCGTCGTGCTCTAAGCATTAAAATACCTCATCAATCCCGTCATTCGGGCGAGCGTGAGACTACTTCTTATAACCTTATCAAATTATCGTAGCAGAACTGCACACCATACGACGACCGCTTACTTCGCACAACAGCAAGGATGAATCAGGACCTCACTCAGCGATATCCGCTCACTCGGTTTGATCGCCAGCATTTGCGAAACGAGGTTGACGACCGATTCCGACAGCACTGCTTCGCATCCCCAATCTTTGAATACAACCGATACACCACAGCGTCCGAACGCAGTGAATGCTGCTTCATCTCGCGATGCAATCGGTACGAGCGGAGAGTCCGTAAGCATGATGAACCACATGATGCCCAGAGACCAGATATCCGCCTTCACCGGGTCGTACTCGTCGCCCGCCACCACTTCCGGCGCCACGTAGTATTCCTTGCCCACGCGCTCAACGCACCGAGACGTGACACCCACGGACAGGCCAAAGTCCGAGATCTTGCACTCGCCGTTGTGCAGCAGCACGTTCTCGAGCGACAGGTCTCTGTGCGCGATGCCGATCTCTCGGTGCAGGAAGTCGACGCCGGCGACGACCTGCTTCATGATGCGGATGGACTGCTGCTCCGTCATGACTCCGTTCGGAGCGGCGCTCAGGTGCGTGTAGAGGTCTCCGTCTGCGCAGAACTCGCCCACGAGGTAGACGCACTGGTGCTCCTGGAAGTGAAAGTAGGAGGCCATGACGTGTCGGTGGGCTCCGTTCTTGGCCAGCAGGTCGGCGACTCGACACTCCTGCAGCGGGTCGTCCAAAACTCGCGTGGCTCGGATCGCGTTCGCACGTCGAGCGCACAGGGAAGCGACATGCATTTGACGGCGACGATGCGTCGTTTGCTTTGATCACTCTGCTGTTGTTGGGTGAGGAGTTGTCTAGTGGTGTGGTGCAGCTCGCACTCCATGACTTCTCCGTAGAGCGCGTCGCCGATTTTCCGTCGGAACCGTAGCTGTGAGGTCGACATGATTGACAATCTCTTTAATCTGTGGTTGGTGGGTGCTGTTGCTATCGTCGCCGATTGGGTAGTGCGAGATTGAAGATGTTGGGGGACACACGAACGATAAGGTTTGCATGAGCGACCAGTCCGTAGGAAAGGCGTGAGCGGTGACCTCGATACATGCCCATCGGAACGGCTTCTTCCCGCGAAGTTCATGGTAAAAGAGATTTCACTGCACTGACCGTCGTAGTTTTTTGCTATACAGTTGATGGTTCCTCCTGGAGAAATCCTGTCATGAAGCTGCCTTCTTTTGCGATGTTTTTCGTGCAGATTGGGAAAACCGAGGCGGCCTGGAGGTTCTGAGCTTGAATGTCACCGTCGACCGACCCTGCTCTGCTTCACGTTTTGTTTTCAAGTGCTGGATGAGTTTGACCAACCTCTGTTCCAATTAGCTCGAAGACTGTATTGAAGCTCTTGCAGGAATGGGCCCGATTACTCCCCGTTCTCTTGTCGTCAACATTCGCTTTTACTGCGATTCCAATGTCTGGCATGCTGCGCTCATCCGTCCCAATCGCGGGCAATTTGATTTCACGCCGGGCCTCCTCAGCATTCCTCACTTCGTTTGTGTCAGTTTGCACTTGCTATATGCTCGCCTCCTTGATGTCTTTTCAGTCGACGTCGCCCTCGTCCTTCACTGAGGCACGAATCACTTAATGATGCCGCGGCGCACATGCACGCCCTGGTGTCCGTATCGACCTCAACGCAGCACTCGCTGCACGTCAAAGGCAGACCATATTATTTCCGGTTGCAACAAGAGCGTTGCGGATTCAGGGCTTTAGGCGACAGTGACATTTTCTGGCAAGCGAAGACCAGTTCGCGATTACGTTTGTTGTGGACACTACGACTGAGCTACTCAGCTAGTGCCTGGCTCTTGGCAAATGCAAAGTCTTGTAGCTGCGATGATCATCGTGAATGATTGATCAGGAGTCGATAGCTATACAACGAACGGCAAACGCTCGAAGTCACGACATACGCTGTGTTTGTATTTGAAAGCGCTCATTGCATCATGTTGCCACCTCCGGAATGGCATGACCGTTCCGCACATATCAGAGCTCCAGCATCGAGCACGTACATTTTCATTGCACTGGCGAGGAGTTAAAGTCAATGATTGCGCTTGTGGCAAAGACACTCACGGAATCGAGCTTAATCGTAATCGCCGCCCCGCCCCAACCAAAAGCTAACCGACAAACTGGCCACCGCCTGCCATAAGATACAATCATGTGTGGTGTATTAGCAGCACGGAGCCTTGAATCCGCTACGTTCTCGCCTCGGTTGGAAATAATATGCTCTCATTTTCACTGTAGCGTTGATGCGTTCAGCTTGCTTCGAAGAATTCGCGAACCATTCGGACAATGCATCCGTGTGTGCTGCGCAGCGCAGCACTGCTGACGCAACCAGCTGATTCGTGCTCGCTGAAACAAATGAGCAAGCGAGGCCACTAAGAAACGGCAAAGAGGCGAGGAGGTGCATCATGGAGCAAGTAGGAAGCTGAACAATCCGAAATGGAGAACGCCGAAGATGGCGCGGTTGAAATCAAAATACCCTTTATTGGGCCATGCGATCAGTCGACTGCTATCCTTTGCGTGCAGTACCAGCAAGTACTGCACACAAAGGAAGCTCTCGACTGCCATTGCTCGCACGCACTACGCTTCAAGGAGCTCGTACCACAATTTCACGCTCGATAAATTGGTCCAGGTGATACTGAACATTGAGCAGGGAATTCATCGTCCTCAGTCACCCCCTGCTCAACATAAAGACGAGGAGCCTGACGACGGTAGGAAAGCAACCCGCAACAGGATCCCCACATCTGGCGACAATACGAAAAGTAGGCAGCACGACGGCCAGCGTGGTGAAATCTCTTTTACCATGAACATATAGCGGGAAGAAGCCGTTCCAATGGAGATCACCGCCCACGCCTTTCCTACGGACTGGTCGCTCATGCAAACCTTATCGTTCGTGTGTCCCCCAACATCTTCAATCTCGCACAACCCAATCGGCGACGATAGCAACAACACACGCACCGAGCCACCAACCACGGATTAAAGAGATTGTCAATCATGTCGACCTCACAGCTACGGTTCCGCCGGAAAATCGGCGACGCGCTCTACGGAGAAGTCATGGAGTGCGAGCTGCACCACACCACTAGTCAACTGCTCACCCAACAGCAGCAGAGTGATCAATGCCAACAGCATCAGCCTCTTCCCTTCGTCAAACGACGCATCGTCGCCGTCAAATGCATGTCGCTTCCCTGTGCGCTCGACGTGCGAACGCGATCCGGAGCCACGCGAGTTTTGGACGACCCGCTGCAGGAGTGTCGAGTCGCCGACCTGCTGGCCAAGAACCGAGCCCACCGACACGTCGTGGCCTCCTACTTCCACTTCCAGGAGCACCAGTGCGTCTACCTCGTGGGCGAGTTCTGCGCAGACGGAGACCTCTACACGCACCTAAGCGCCGCCCCGAACGGAGTCTTGACGGAGCAGCAGTCCATCCGCATCATGAAGCAGGTCGTCGCCGGCGTCGACTTCCTGCACCGAGAGATCGGCATCGCGCACAGAGACCTGTCGCTCGAGAACGTGCTGCTGCACAACGGCGAGTGCAAGATCTCGGACTTTGGCCTGTCCGTGGATGTCACGTCTCGGTGCGTTGAGCGCGTGGGCAAGGAATACTACATGGCGCCGGAAGTGGTGGCGGGCGACGAGTACGACCCGGTGAAGGCGGATATCTGGTCTCTGGGCATCATGTGGTTCATCATGCTCACGGGCTCTCCGCTCGTGTCAATCGCCTCCCGACGGAACAAGGCTTTCGTAGCACTGGAGCAGTGTGGCGTCGCGGCTGTGTTTGACTCGTGGAAGTGCGCTTCAAGGTTGTCGGCATCCGTGATGGACCTTGTCTCTCGGATGCTGAAAGTCGACCCGACCAAACGCATCTCGATGGAAGGGATATTTGAGCACCCGTGCTTTCAAACGAGAGCTAGCTGATTTAATGCGGCAGTTATGGAATAGGATACGCACATAGTGTATATATGAAGTAAACGACCAATTTATTTATTTTGATCACTGAATGTCGTTGCATTTTGAAAGGATGATGATGATCAGCTGTGCCTTTTAGTTATTAGACTCTGCTTCGAAAGGAGCTTTAATCTCGTGTGTAGTGATTGCCTTTAAATGGCAGGAGGGAAGGGAAAGCCGACGAAAGACGCTGATGCTGGTGTTGACAGTAACTGGTTTTACTATTCCTAAAGAGATTAAAACGAGGCGCTGTGTTCGTCGTTCCTGATTGACGAGCATGTAATGGAGACCAAACTCTCAATTCTGTCGCAGGATAAGAGCAACACATAATGCCTCGTCGCAATTGGCTAAAGCTAATGAATGCCACTCGCGTTGTAGGAATGAATTCCTGTAGTATGAACACTAGTGGAATATCGGTATGTGGTGGTCGAAATGGCTTTCTATTTGAGTTTTATTAAATTTTACTGAATATCGGTATGTCGTCAGAGCAAATTGAAGCTTATCGCAGCTCACAACCTCAGATCCCCACAACCACTCCTTACGACATATGATAAGGTGGATATTGGGCAATCCCATTTCAACCGCGACGTCTTCGGCGTTCTACACTCAGAACTTCCTACTTGCTACATGATGCACGTCCTCACCTCTTTGGCTCATCAAGCCTCGTTGCTCATTTTAAGTCAACTTCGACCACCAGCGAGCACGAATCAGCTGATGGCAACAACACAAACGGAAGCCATAACCGAATGGGTTGCGTGTTTCTAGAAGCAAAGCTGAACTGTGGTGGAAATGGGAACATACTATTTCCCACCACAAGGCAGAGCGCAGCGGTTCATGGTTTCTTGCTGCTGATACACGACACACGGTGGTATCTGGCAGGCGATGGCCAGTTTGTCGTTTATCCCTGGGAGGATTACGACTATGCTCGATTCCGTTGGTGTTTGCTCCCCGACATCGGGCCTGCGCATTTTTGTCGCTGTGGCTCACCGACGATGATGTTTCGTTAGTTTGTACAAGCTCCGGCTAGAAGAGGAGGGTAGCTGGAATGCGCTTGTTCAAAATGCGTACAGCAGCTATTAAACACCAAGGGCACATGTGCCAGGGAAGACAAGTCGATGAACACTGCCCATGAACACTTACCAAACTGCGAGTCGTAGCACCTGTTACTTGTGCTTATGGGGTTGCGTGCCACATGGCTACTGCACTAGGCGTTCTATTAGACTACGCGTTCAAATCGAGGGTTTTCACACCGCCAAAATATGTGTTTCCTTCAATTACAGCGCCTAAGCGGCTAGTGCGCGGTAAGACGGTAGTACTGGAAATTTACGACAATCAGAGGGCGATGAACAGCTAGAATACGCACCTACAGCCAGCATTTTACGTTCTATCAAAGTGCCCACTCAGCAAGTATAAAATAATAAACGAGTCGTTTGTTTCATAAGTGATAGCAAATCTTTGCTGTTCAAACTTGTAAGTGTTATCTTCATGGCGCGTTTTCATGGCGCCTTCAAACATGGGTGCTCTAGTATCCCTTCCATCGAGATGCGTTTGGTCGGGTCGACTTTCAGCATCCGAGAGACAAGGTCCATCACGGATGCCGACAACCTTGAAGCGCACTTCCACGAGTCAAACACAGCCGCGACGCCACACTGCTCCAGTGCTACGAAAGCCTTGTTCCGTCGGGAGGCGATTGACACGAGCGGAGAGCCCGTGAGCATGATGAACCACATGATGCCCAGAGACCAGATATCCGCCTTCACCGGGTCGTACTCGTCGCCCGCCACCACTTCCGGCGCCATGTAGTATTCCTTGCCCACGCGCTCAACGCACCGAGACGTGACATCCACGGACAGGCCAAAGTCCGAGATCTTGCACTCGCCGTTGTGCAGCAGCACGTTCTCGAGCGACAGGTCTCTGTGCGCGATGCCGATCTCTCGGTGCAGGAAGTCGACGCCGGCGACGACCTGCTTCATGATGCGGATGGACTGCTGCTCCGTCAAGACTCCGTTCGGGGCGGCGCTTAGGTGCGTGTAGAGGTCTCCGTCTGCGCAGAACTCGCCCACGAGGTAGACGCACTGGTGCTCCTGGAAGTGGAAGTAGGAGGCCACGACGTGTCGGTGGGCTCGGTTCTTGGCCAGCAGGTCGGCGACTCGACACTCCTGCAGCGGGTCGTCCAAAACTCGCGTGGCTCCGGATCGCGTTCGCACGTCGAGCGCACAGGGAAGCGACATGCATTTGACGGCGACGATGCGTCGTTTGACGAAGGGAAGAGGCTGATGCTGTTGGCATTGATCACTCTGCTGCTGTTGGGTGAGCAGTTGACTAGTGGTGTGGTGCAGCTCGCACTCCATGACTTCTCCGTAGAGCGCGTCGCCGATTTTCCGACGGAACTGAAGCTGTGAGGTCGACATGGCGGTGGTGACAGTTAACGGAGAGGCACCGGATTCGGTTTTGAGCCGAGGCCAGTCGCCGCGAAACGAGTCGCGCGTGTTTTCGTGTCGGTAGACGAGCGAGCGGCTCAGACGGAGCACCGTCTGCGGCCTTGATCCATCGCAAGATTTGGCCGTCGCAACTTTCTCTGGCCACTGCATTCGACTCCGAATCGATTTCACATCCTCGAAACAACCGCGTCCTCTCACAGTCGCCGCTGCGACTGAGTTTGCTCACAAGGTGGCGCTCCGGACCAGTCGATCCAGTTCAGTTTCAGCTTCAGGATCGGAAAAGTAGAACAAAAAAATAGAACGAATCCAGCCATTCACGTCCCTTCATGCGCAATGCTCGCTGGACGGACCGACAGCAGAGAGCTCGCTTCCTCTGGATTGCGGCGGTCTCAGTGGTACGAGAGTCCATCGCGAGTAGGCGAGATATGCCATCGAGAAGCTTTCTGGCCATTAAACGTGCCAAAATTTGGCACACTGGAAACGGCGCATTGCGTGGCGACGAGAGAGCGTGGCAGGTTAGTTAGCAGCATCGTCTGCTGCGTTTTAGGCGAGCCATATTAATACGATCACGCATGTGCTGGCAGCCATGTTAATTCGTCGAGGTTGAGACGGAAAAGCCGACTAGTGAACGATGCTGCCAACACAGTCGGTCGGACTCCTGGTGCAAAAGGTTGTGCGTAGTTTTGGGACGTTGGCAGAAGACCCTTTGGCCGAGTCGTTATGTGCGTAAACTATGAATATGCACACATAACGGAGACGCACCATCTCGTTGGCACCGACCAGGCTTCGGTGCTGCGATCGAGACCAGGAACGACTACTTGATCATTCGAAAGACCAGGCACGTTTCACCCACTACCGACGTCGGCGAACTCGCGACCACAACAGACTTCAATTTGGAGAACTTACGACGCAGTCGTGAGGAGATGGGAGCGAGCCATGGATCACTTTGATGGCGAGTCAATATCAACGCCTATTTTTCGCCTCTATTCACGGAGACCAGAACGAGCTGGTATAAATTATGCGTGGGCTACATCACTGTCAATTCGACATTTTTGTGTTACCTGCATCCTCCTATCCCAATTGCTTTTGCTGGAATCTAGCTGAAAGGCGTTTCCTACGCATAATGATGATTAACATATCCGGAGCAAAATTCAATTCCGGGTCGAGACCTGATGAGGAGATGCTGTTCGAAACCGGAATCTTCTTCGAAGCAGAACGAGATGTCCTGTGTACCTCTCAGTTAAATTTGCCGTTGAAATCGACACCTGTATCAGCAAAAACGACATATCACACCCGACGTCTTAGTTTCGACACGCTAAACAGCAATTCGTCCCCATAAGGTTTTGAACGTACCGAAGTGAGCCAGCGTTACGTGCAAGATGAACGGGGTCCACACGAAAGGTGACCCTGGAGGGTACGGGCCTGTGTCTCCAACACAAACGCCAATTGGTACAACGGCGAAAACCCAAACTTTCGTCGCAGAAGAACGAGCAGACCCAAAAATGTGAAGAACTCGATCGCCACAAATGCCATAATGCTCACTAGTGTCGTCTGTAGCTTGTGAGGCGTCAGCGACGCTGTGTGAGATAGTAAGCAGCCACTGGGAGTTGAAAAAGTACTGCGAGGTATACTGCGTACAGCATGGGAAGCAAGAATTCGATGTACTCTGCCATCAGAAGGTATTCCGAGTGAAACAGAGTTTGCAGGCCGTGCAGGAGTGCATCTTTGGTGTTATTAGAAGCAGATGCTTCACATTTTGACAGCAATGAGTCTCTCGTACCAAAAGTTTTACTTCTGGAACGCTTGGAGAGTGTTGCGCCGAAATAATCATTTTCAAATGGGGTGCCTTCACTTGGAGCTTTGAAAATGGACTAGAATATGTGTCTAGTCGCTCTTTTACTGCCACAATCGGCGTGAATTTGGTTAACTTTACATCGCCTTCGTGGAGGTTGTCTTCAATTTCAGGATTAAAATTTAGTCCAGGACCCGGTTTCAATGTTCGTGAAGTTATATCGTTGATGACTGCGACGCTGGCATCCGAAAGAAGCAGTGGAAAAGGTGCACAAACGCGGATTCGTCGATCGTGGGTAAAAACTGGATCTTGAAAAGCCTGATGCAACAGGTTGAGGAGATCATGAAGATAGTGTGCAGGCTCAATGGCGAGTGGGGTACTTGTCAATTTGTCTCGGCCGGTATTTGCACTTCGGTAAATTGCACGAAGTGCGACAAGCACATGAAAAGTATCCGACGCAATAATGACTAGTGTTGTTCCAGTTGACGTCGCTGTTTGCATGCAGATGGAGACGTAAAATACGTTGAAAACATCAATAGACAACATAACGATCGGACCGACATATTCATGAATGCTTTCGGCTGCGCTGGCTATGATTCGCTTGGTGACGAATTTGATCACAGGCATGACCAACACAAAAGCCGTCTGTTGAACGCCTGAAAGGCGTGTGAACACGGCACTAAAGGCCGGAAATGCCACGGCAACAATGCCTTGAGTGGCGACAATCAATATCTGCGATTTAATTTGCTGGCGCAGCACTTTAGAACCACTTAGCTCTCGCCGACCAATTACCAAAAGAGTAAAGATCCAGAAAAGCAGCACAAATACACCGACCAAAAGCACGTAGCCAAATGGAACCGGAAATCTCCACAACGCTGCCAGTAAATCGTAAGCGACACGTAAGAAATTGCTGTACCACTTGCGATTGTCACGCCCATAACAGCCGAAATTGTGTCCTTCACAGTGACTTCTTTGACTTGAAAAACGAGACCCATCGAAATGAAGAAAGTCGATATAAGTAGTCGGATCCAAGCCGCGTAATTCGCTTGCCACCCTTCTGACGGTGGTCTCAATGGAATGCAGTCCAGCGCTAGGGCCACGAATAAGGCAGGTATTGGCGTGACGAAACATACTGCTACAGCTCGAGTAAATGATGTGCGCTGGTAATAATCTCGGAATGCAAGCAGGCGCTCGACCAAAATTCGCTTCGGTGGCCAATCTGGCTTCGGTGCCATGAAGCGAATATGTTGCTCTTAAGACGCTGAAACAGTGAAGTTGGTTGGTTGTGCTGTGGTTGCTGTGAAAAAGATGGCTTGACCTGCACTCGATTCATCCTAGAGCTTGGTGAGATGAGAGATGCTAGCGCTCTCTTGGGCAACTTGAGCCACTAAACCAAGCTGTTATCAGCACAGTTTGCATTTAGTTATATGACCTGGACGCATGAGGGGATAAGACCAACTCTAAGGATAGCTGGTGGTCATGCTGGAAGGTGAGTGGGCATGTATAATTACGGGTTCTGTCATTCTCATCTCAAAACTCTTTCAACCCGAATTTAAAACAAGCTCTCATTCACAGCAATATTTTAACGCCTTTGCTCCTATGGAAATGAATCATTTGAACAGCGAAAGTACTAACTGTGCCTCCCTAAATGAAGAAAAGGTGTTAAAGGTTCCCAAACAAGCCTCCTGGTAGTACTTAGTTATCTTTTTTGTATCTTGATGTCGAAAAGCATAAAGCCTCATCGAGTTTGCACTTTAAACGTACCAAATAACAAATTGTACACTACCAAAGGGTTATTTGCAAAACTCGTCCGAGATATTTTGTCCGTGAGCAATGCAGTCAGGAACGGCGCAAATATACGAATAAGTGTTCTTCGAGCTTTAGTTATCAGAGCGTCAGGAAAACATTGCGTACCATCGTTGATAAGTATGTATGGGCCCCTCAATAGTTGTCTCTCCGGCTACTCCAATTTCTTCAGCAACAGGTGTACCATGTGCTCGACAATAAATTGCACGACGTGCGATAATGAAAACGGGGAATACGAAGGTCTCCAAGTGTACGTTGGGGCCGTTGTTCATCTGCACTGACAAAGCGTGCTTTGCTAATTTTATGGTGGGCAAAGAACCAATAAACGATTGGAGATAGTGCTAAGATAATTCTTAAAGACCTCGCTAGCAACAATCACCATTTGCGACTTAGTCTGTCCATGAAGAATGAGTTAGCACCCGAGGACCAATAACCGTCACCACGAAGAACGTGAAGAAAAACTCTGATCGAGAGCGCACAATTTGCGCGCAGTCATCCGTAGAGGTCCCAACGAGTTCCAACTGAAGGTATCCCTTCAGCATCCCATTCAAAGCATGAACTATACAATTAGATATCTCGAGGTTGCTAGAAGGATAAACGCGCTTGGAAATGCCAAAATGATCACCGGAGTCAGTATTATGTGGAGCCCTTGCTCACTTTTCTTGAGTATCATCAACGCATCGTTTTCATGCGGACTAAGGCTATCTGCTTTTTTACATCGACAACAGCTTTGCTTGTAATCGCTTCCATTTTCCGCTTATCTGAATGCCCATGTGGGCTCGCATTTTACCTGAATGGTTAAAACTTATTTTCAAGAGTGTGCCCCTGAAGAACAAATCACAAAAAAAGAGGTCTTCCCGCGGTTCAAATTCGGGATTGCTATTTATTTTTCGCCACAAACTGGATAGGCAGTACTTATGCGAATTTGACGAGACAGAAACAACATGATCGATTATCCCATGTTTTGCTTGGAAATAGCACGACGTGAGTCGAAGACTACCACGGCGTAAAGCACAATTGATAAATAGGACTTTCGAATGAAAAATGACCGCGGATAATAAACGAACAGAAATCGCACGTAAAGTCTAGTGCACGCCTAGGTTTGAGTAACCGAGCACACAGCCAGAATATCAGCATGTCAAATAGACATAAGGAGAACAATTAAAGAGCAACAGCATTTTTGTGCGTACCATAATGCTTCAGCATCATCTGGACGATGTAAGTTGCGTAGACGAAAAGGTGTCCTTGAAGAGTAGCGACTTGCGTCTCCAGCACGAAAGCAAGCTGATATAGGGTGAGAACCCCAATTTTCGTCGCAACAATAAAACCAACGCCGCGAACCCGACAAACTCGATCACCGCAAAAGCGAGAATACTTGCCAGCACCATTGTTAGCTTGTGCGGTGTCATCGACGCCAGGTGTGTGTAATATTTCGCCACCGGTAGATGGTAAACCAGCGCCAAGTACAATACGTTGAGTGTGGGGAGCATGAACTCAATGTACTCGGACAAGAGTAGATATTCGGAGCGGAAAAGAGCCTGAAGAGCTTCCCATACGGCCTTTTCTGTCGCTCTGCGAATTATAGCAGCCCGGAGAGCTTTAGCTGACACGATGTTGGCTTCGAAGCGCTTGAAACCAAGTAATCGCCTAGGCATCGAGCCTTTCCGTAGCGATTGCACTGAGTTGATTCTTGATGTCGAGCTTGCCGGAATTGATTGCACCGAGTTAAGTCTTGATGTCGAGCTTGCCGGAATTGTTTGCGCTGAGTTGAGTCTTGATGTCGAGCTTACCGGAACCACTTGATCAACTTTCGCCTTGACAACACTTCGAAGGACAGTCTCACACTAAAAGTTCATGGTTGTCGTCCACACGGTCATTATTTTGGATATTCAACTGAGACTCGAGTCGGGAACTTCGGGCTGTTTGGGTCCGGGATGATGAATAAATATGCGCTTCGCGTCTGCCTTCCGAGATTGCGTTTATAAACGCGATGCTTTTTCCAGATAGGACAAGTGGATATGGGGCGAAAATTCGGATTGGTCGGCCGCGAGAGTTGGCTGTTAGCGCTCCCGGAAAAATATTGCGTACCATTGTGGGCAAGTCGTCAAGATAATGTACTGCTTGCTGGGGAGCTGAATCTCTTTCAAACCCATATTCTTGAACAACTCGAACTACGTTTGCTCGACGAAATATCGCACGGACGGCTAAGATGACATGGATTATGTCCGAGACAATAATAATCAGAGTTGTTGCCGTCGAATTGGCTGCTTGCATGCAGATGCCAATGTAGAACACGTTGAAGACATCAACTGAGAAAACAACGACTGGAGCTGCATATTCATGGGTGCTTGCGGCAGCGTTAGCGATAATTTGTTTGGTGACGAACTTGATCATAGGCAGCACAAATACAAAAGCGGTTTGCTGAAAACCTGAAAGGCGAATGAACACGGCACTAAATACCGGATATGCAACGGCAACAATGCCTTGAGTGGCGACAATCAATATCTGCGATTTAATTTGCTGGCGCAGCACTTTAGAACCACTTAGCTCTCGCCGACCGATTCCCAAAAGAGTAAAGATCCAGAAAAGCAGTACAAATACACCGACCAAAAGCACATAGCCAAACGGAACCGGAAATCTCCACAACGCTGCCAGTAAATCGTAAGCGACACGTAAGAAATTGCTGTACCACTTGCGATTGTCACGCCCATAACAGCCGAAATTGTGTCCTTCACAGTGACTTCTTTGACTTGAAAAACGAGACCCATCGAAATGAAGAAAGTCGATATAAGTAGTCGGATCCAAGCCGCGTAATTCGCTTGCCACCCTTCTGACGGTGGTCTCAATGGAATGCAGTCCAGCGCTAGGGCCACGAATAAGGCAGGTATTGGCGTGACGAAACATACTGCTACAGCTCGAGTAAATGATGTGCGCTGGTAATAATCTCGGAATGCAAGCAGGCGCTCGACCGAATATTCGCTTCGGTGGCCAATGTGACTGCGATGCCAGAAATGACTTAGTCTTTGAAGTGCTGGAGAGAGTGAACTTGTTTCTTCACGGTTTAAATTGGAGTTTTGACGAGGTGAGAAGCTTTTACCTTACTCTGCTGTAACCCCATGAGGCCTTGTCGCCAATCCATGAATGGAGTTGCTGCAGAAGACACCCAATCTCAAGATGTATGTTATTTGTGTGCAATGAGCGCAGCGAAAACGGAACAAGCGGATAATGATTTTTCTGCAAGAAGGAAGACATTCAATAATCTCATGCAACGGATAAGGCACCGTTTCTAAACGGAGAGGGCTTAAAAGGCGATAAGACTGACAGGTTTTGGCCACTCGCCGAGAGACTCGCGAGTATTTTCAACCATCCCCCATTCTAGAAATACTAGCAAGGAGCCTCACACCTTGGACCCGTTACCACAACGAGCCACTTTTCCCCAATGACGATGGAAATGGAAAACCAATACTTGGATTCAACACATTCGCATTTGACGTCGCTAAAACCCAAACACAGACTTGAAATCATGAGATTAGAAAAGAGTCGCTGTACTGTGAATAATGGGCCAATTGCGCTGTCTACTCGTGGATAATATGAAGTCGTGATAAAATTCAAAACTTTTATCGCCAGCAAAGTGTCAACACATTACAGGAATACCAACCAGTACATGACACGAAAGAAGTACAAATCACTACAATGCTTGCGTCAGTGAAGCGTTCCGATATGATTCGTTATCCTTGAGTGTCAAGTTTTCATCTGAATTCGCTTATCCCCGCTCAGCAACCGTGGGTAGGCGGAAAATATATGGGTGACACTAGTGTGCGATAGCCACAATGCCGCAATACATTCATATATACGGTGTAAACAGAGGTAACCCTGCGCACCACAACTTGCGAGTGTCGAAAATCAAATCTTCGTCGCAACTGCAAACCTAAAAAGTCTCCGGCAGCAAGCACCATACGAGGAGCGTCGCTTGTGTGGAGGAACGGAAGAAAAAACTAACCTCCATTCATTGGGGTATAGCGCAGTATGGTGTAGTGTGCCTGCAAATATTTAAAATGTTGGACGAATAAAGGTCAACTGAATTTAATGCGTCCAGGTTTCTTACGACACATTACATTATGACATACCACTTATTGCTCTATTTATACGGAGCTTCAAAATCGACGCCTGTACACATCAGTAACTCTCGATGTGTCAGCTTGAACACCATGATACCTAGAGAACTCAATTCAAAACTTACCATTATGCATCAGCGTTATCTGCAAAATCACCATGATCCACAAAAAGATGTGACCTTGGAATATACGAACCTGAGTTTCAATGACGAATGCGAGCTGATACAACGGCGAAAAACCAAACTTTCGCTTGAGCAAAACGATCAGACCGGCAAGCGAGAAGAGCTCGACCAGTGCGTACAGCATGAGACTCAATTCCGCTCTTGCAAATTTTTCAGGGTTAATGAGCGCGTGTGAGGGTAATATGCTGCAGTTGGTAAATGGTAGAGGCATGCAAGGTAGACTGCATACTGAACTGGGATGGCAAACTCGATGAATTCACCCAACACAACGTATTCGGAGTGGAAAAGTGCTTGCAATGCGTCCTGCGCTTCCTGGAGAGTGTCGCTGCCGTGACTTATCAACGCAGCAGATGAAACACGGTGAGCGCTAACGCTGGAAATTGTCAGAGAACTAGTGTACCTCTGTTGTTGGCTTGGAAAAGCCTGAACCAGTGGTGGCCCGTTAAGTTTGCTTTCAACGGTTCCCTGGGCAGGAGTGATTCGACGATAGTCATGCACAGGGCTCATCTTTCTTGGGTCTGAAAGCAGCAAAGCATCGATGCTATTTCGTTTTGACCCATTCTGAATCTCACGATGCAAACTACGTGAATTGGACATCCATCCACTTAACAAACGCCTTGATGCCAAAGGAGACTTATACATTCGAAGTTCGGTAGCATTTTTCCGGGTCCAGCGCATAACACTACTCATAAGTGCAGCACTTTCGTTTGACAGGGGAAGAGTAAATGGCGCGCGAACACGAATTGGGACTGGCACGTCTGAGCCTCCTAGTGCCCGAAAAGTATCTTGCACCAATTCCATCACATGTTGCAAATAGTTTTTCTCCAGTAGTTGGGACGAAGTTGATGACGAAAGTTTTCGACGAGCGTGATCCTGTTCAGATTGGTAGTAGATGGACCGAAGAGCGAGCGCAACAAAGATGACATCGAAGACAATCATCAACGTTGTCGTCAGCGGCGAACTTGCGGTCTGCATGCAGTTAAGCACGTAAAGAACATTGCATACATCGACAGACAGCACAACTATCGGTCCAACGCATTCCTGGAGATGTGCGGATATCCTCGCGATGAACTGTTTGATAGTGAACTTAATGACAGGCAGCACAAACATGAATATTGTCTGCTGATGTCCCGAAAGTTGGCTGAATATGGCACTGAAAGTGGGGTATGCTATGGCCAGCACACCTTGAGCTCCAACAATCATCATTTGCGCCATAATCTGGCGACATAGTCTCGGGGACTTGGCTAACACCCGTGGCCCGATGTTTAGCAAGAAAAACACCACGTAGAAAAGCACAAACGGTGCGATGGTCAACACATAACCAAATGGAATTGGAAATTTCCATGCGGCTGCGATGCCAACCGAAAGTGCTACATAGCAACTGCAGGAGCCGACACCAGTTATGATAATCCCTGCGGTGGAGATTACATCTGCGTCGATCACTTCTACCACTTGATAAATAGCACCAAAAGCGATCGGCAACGACGACACAAACAGTCGAATCCAGAATGCGTAGTTTGCTCTCCAGCCTTCTTCGGGAGGTTTCAGTAGGATGCACTCCACTAAAATCGCCACGACAAACGCCGGTACCAATGCCAGTATGCAAACAATAATGACTCGACTTAAAGACGTACGTTGACAATAATCCCGAAAGAGAGAAGACGCTCCACGGAATATCGTCCTCTGTGTCCAATTTGAACATGGAACCAATAGTTAGCGGCCGGCCGGAAAGGATTGAATATAATATCAATTATGCCAAGAAAGTAGTGTGATTTGGAAGGTGCCTCTGGATGGACCTTCGAGCTGAATGACATCGTTTTCTCGCGACGTTCAATTTGAAATGTCGATGAAATCACCGAAATGCTGCACTTGTTTTTGGTGAGCACTCGGACCACAGGAACGATATTCCTGGAACTCACTCATCCAAATCTGCACGAAGCCATTGGAATAGAGGAAAAAGGCAGACACAACGGCTCAGAGACAATGGGATATAGCAATCAATAAGGTGCCAGCGTTTCGACCCTATTTTTGAGCTGCTAGACAGAGCAGGAAGTTACAAGTTAAATCCCCGTACCTGATCAGATACAACCTTTTTTTTGCCGAGCCATCATGTTCGGGTAAAAATCACCGCAGAGTTCTCCGTGACAAATATTTAGGCACTAACATATTTCGGTTGCCCCGTAAGTACGTAATCGTAAATGAACAACGCCATGCTGAAATAACTTAAACGGAACGTTGAGATCGATACTTAAGTCCCAACGTTGTCAAGCACACAGGTTGTCGCTCATACATGTTCGAAGTGCAACGTACAAAACCTACTCTCTTTTTGTTTGTTTGGACGAAATGTCACAGTAGCAAATGTGACAGTAGGCACCAATCCGTGTACATTCATGTACGGACGCACTCGTACGTACGTAGCAGTACGCACGTCGTGGTACGCACAGGGTTTGCTCACACGTCGCAGATACGCACTTCTTGTGTCGTGTTTTGTCGTGTTGATGCAGACCCATGCGGAAGATGTGGCTCCAGCGTTCGAAGCAGCACCAGAGCGAGATGGACCGCTGGGCAAAACTGATTGCCACCATCTCCCGAGTAAGCAGCGACCTTGCAAGAGTACAAGCGTTTTCGTGCTTGTTGGTGTCGTTCTGGTCTTTTGGGCTACCAGAGCACTTGCAAAGGTATCGATCCTTCATTTTCCGTCTTCAGTCGACCTTGTCGTGGTTGAGCTCGCCGTCGACTCTTTGCCATCGTTGAGCCGATAAAACAGCGTCGGCACTACAAGTGGCACCGTCAGCAATTGAATTCACAGCTTTTAATCGAGGATTATGCTACTTCGAAGTACATCGCAACGCGAAAGTTTTTAAACGTTGGCAATCCCAACGATCGAGTACTGCGCTTTCGCTTGGCACCACCACGACATACTTGCTGCTGCGAGATGGAGCCCTTGCTCGGACCGAGAACTGTGTCTTCAAGACTCAATGTAAAAAGTACGAAGTTTCGTTTTAGCAACCAGAAAATGCGGACATTTAACACAACTCGGACGAGGAGATCAAGCCTGACGTGGACACAACCCCAGCACTTCTTCAAGACGCATTGCAGCTCAGAGGTGATGATGGATCGGCGCTAGTAGTTCCGTTAATTGCACGCCTTGCATGTCCTCTGCTGGAAATGACGCCGGCAATCTGTGAAATGGGTCTCGTGGTTCTGACCCAGCGAACAGGGCGATTTGCCGAGGTGCGAAACTTAAGTGCTCGACCTGGGCGCTTCATTATCGAGGTGCTGGACGCCAACAACGAAGTAAGCAGTCAAAATCCTAATTCTACATCACGAGCTGCTATCACCGTATCACCACCGACTGGAAAGCTCGGTCCACAAGAAGCGATGAGTGTCAAAGTGGAGGTGCATGGACTTGAGACTGGAGCTTGTCGAAGAAATGTTCGAGTTCGCATCTGGGAATATGTGCCTAGGGAGGTGAAGACAAGGATGGGGAGGAGGAAGCTGAACAGCCTACCGCGACAGTAAGGAGTTTGATTGCCACCGGTTCGAGGCCGCCCTGTCAGCGGAAAATTTGTCTAGGCAACGTAGTGGAGCACACAGCGGAGCTAGTGCAGAGAAAAGAGTTTGATCCCGTGCACTCGTTGTTCTTTCGATCTCTGTTTTCATGTGTGACTCGTGCTATCGAGACGCTGCTACGCAACAACGGTCCCCAGCATTATCGTTCAAGACATTCATTACATTTGGTGGAGTGCAGCAGGAGACGGGTCTTGTAACTAACCGTGAGGCGTGTGAATGCCGCAAGGAAGTTCGCGTAACACCTGCACAGGGGTGAAACGATCCCGTCAGCGAAGCCGCTGTCACAATCATTTATCAACCACGCAACGAAGCAGAATACGCCTCAACCCCAACCAGCAGCGACAGCAGCCTCAGCTCTGCCAATACCCCATTTTTGCTTTTACCGGCACCAGCCCAACTACTCAGTGCTTTGACTCCATTATTTTTGAAGACGTACGGGCGCAAAACTTGACGTTTGTGGTATCAGCAAATACGAACATTTCTCGAGTCCATCTTTCGCCGACACCGCCACCCGACTTTGGTGATGTGCGCTCTTATGACCGTGCTGATATTTTGCTGTCGCCGAAGAATTTATCGTGGCTCCCTGTAGAGTTCGGTATAGCGAACAATGTGCCCCACGACTCGGTGAGCCACGCACTGGGCGCCTGGATATTCTGCAATCTGAAAGCCTAGTTGTGAGTTTTGCCCCCACGCAGCTAGGAACGTTCAACCACATTTTGCCTTTGCGCTTAAATGACAACGTACTAGAGATACCTGTGAAGGTGCTTGGATACTCTGCCGTTGTGGGGCCTGTGTCTCCCACTAGTGAGCGTCTCGTCGGCGGTCCTTTGGCTTCGCCAGTAGACTTTGCCCCGAAGTACAATGTTTTGCTGCCTGACGAAGCTAAGCGAACAAGAGGACAATTGATGCGTCGATTTCAGTGACAATTTCCGTACGAACTTGCAGTCTCGAATGACACAGCAGCTCTCGGCGAATTTGAATGAGGTGAGTATTGTTGGTACCTTGATTTTCGAGGATTTTCAGGGTACCAACAATACTCACCTCACCTGCTGTGTCAAAGAGCTCGCCCATGCGGATCAACGTGCTGCATTCACGGGTATTTGACTCGGTCGTGCCCAACGTGTGAGAATGACCAAATACTGTAAAGGAAAAACTCAAAGTTTTAATATCGAGCGTTGCCAAGGCTCGTGTAAACATGCAGGAGGAACAAGGCGGTGTTCCAAGATTTGTTTTATCTATTTATTTATTAATAATGAAGATGTCGACCATGGCATGGATAGAGAAAGCAAACCACAACCTCGGAAGCTGCGCAGTGCCCACTACAAAATTTAAGATGGTTCGCGGTTCAATAACTTCTTTCTTCTAGCCGGGTAGACAGTGAAAATAGTTACAAATCATCTACTCCAAATTCCGTAGTTGGTTTGCCATCCATCCGTTTTTTTAGCGGAAAGCAGTCGATTGCAAGTGCCCTCAACAAAGCTGCAATTGGACTTAAGAAACAGACTGCAATAGCGTGTATTTGTACAAATGAAGTCTGCCCGTGAGGACTAGTAGTCGTTACACAAAGTATTCACTTCGGTGTCTAATCTAACTCCGATACCATGATGCTCCTGTTCTACGAGTTAATCGATACTTCGAAGTAGAAACAAAGCACTCATTCTTATCGATGAGGCTGCGGAGAAGAAAAGCGTTTTGACGTGGACTCAGTTTGACATTTGGCTGATGTAAACACCGATGTGAAGAGAGAAGGGATAACGAGCTTGTCGTCCACGATGATGCACCAAGAAGGCGCTATATGCTCGGCTATTGTTCATTGCCTCGTCACGTCACTCGATTTTGTTTCGCTGCGATCACTAATGACTGCGAATGTAGTTGATTGATAAGGGGTGGAGTGGCGAAAACGAAGGAAAAAAGATAGTGGCGTCCTACATAATATCTATAGGTTTTGACGTGGCGGCAGAGTAAGGAACACAAGCTCAACCTAAGTCATTAGCTTATACAGGAGCACTTCGATATTGTCTTGTCATTTTTTTCTCCCTGCACCACTTGAATGGTGCTTGTGAGTTTTTTTCAGGAACAAAGATGACCTTGTCACTTTGATGGCGAGTCCATATCAGCGCCTACAATATTGCACCAAGGATGTGTTACTTCGTTTGTTTACTCATTACATCTCATCATCCAGCTAATCTTACCGTTGTGCACCAGTGGCATCTGCAGGATAGTTAGGACCCACAAAAAGAGAAAACTCTGCACTGATCGCACTTGCGTTTCGAGAACAAATGCCAGCTGATACAGAGTGGAAAAGCCCAATTTCCGCCGGAGTAAAAGATTTAGTGCAGCGAACGATGTCAGCTCAATTAACGCATACAGCATGTAGCTCACTTCTGTGTTGACGAGTTTACGGGGTGTCATCGATCTTGTATGTGGATAATATGCAGCGATCGGAAGATAGAACAACGTAGCAAGATAAACAGCGTACAAAAGTGGGATCGCGCATTCAACGTACTCGGTCATCATGACGTACTCAGCGTGGAAAAGAGCCTGGAGTGCATCTTGCACTTCTTGAATAGCGTCGTCGTGACTTGAAAATCGTACTGCCGTTAGAGAAGACGTAATGCGGATAGGATTAGAGGTGTCGACTTTGTTCATGGTCGGAGTAATGTTGGAAATTGACACTTTCGATACCATCCTTTCGGAGAAAGGTGATATAGCTAGTGTGTTGTTTGATATCTTCGTATCGGCACCGTCGTGTTCTTTGTTGTCGCAGATATCTGGCAACTCGTTTTTTTGCTTGTCCGGTACAACACTGGATACACGTGAAGAAATAGTCGGAGAACGATTCTTGCTAACACTGTGGAAATCCTGTTGACTAGTATGCAATAACTCAGTCATACACGACACGCTTTCGTCAGAAAGAGGGAGTGGCAATGGACTCCAAATGCGAATTGGAGCTGTTTGTCCGATGATCCTATCTGACCCGTAAAAGGTTCTGCGAGTAAGCTGTACTAAGCCCATTAGATAGCCTCCGTCACGTGAAAGTGCAGATTGTGAATCTCGAAAACGTGCCGCATTGGATTGGGTGTAGATGGAGTGGAGTGCAAGGACGATGAAGAAGGCATCGACTACAATCATCACTAGTGTCGTGAGCGATGAACTTGCTGTCTGCATACAAACGGCCACGTAGAGGATGTTGCATACGTCGACGGAAAAAACAATTGGTAGCCCAATGCATTCCTGAAGATGTCCAGACGATCTAGCGACACACTGCTTGGCGAAAAACTTGATAACAGGCAACATCAACACCAAAGCTGTTTGTTCGTTACCCGCCAGCGAATTGAACACTGCGCCAAACCCTGAATAAGCCACGGTCATCACACATAGCGCTGCAACAGCTAGTATTTGTGCCGACAATTGTTGTCGCAGCATTTGTGAATTCATCAGCACTTGTGGACCAACACCCACCACAAAAAACAACGCAAAACGTCACAAATGGCACTACCGTCAAGACATACCCAAGCGGAATGGGAAATGTCGAAGCTGCTGCAATTCCAATAGCCAGCGCGGTGTTGCATGCACTGGCGGCTATTGCTGAACCGACAATTCTAGTGTCCGAGATGACGTTGGGATTAATTCCGTCCCTCACTGTGAACATGCCACCAATCGCGCAAAGTACTGCTGATATGAAGTGCCGAAACCAAAACGCAGCATTTGCTCTCCAGCCTTCAGATGGGGGTCTCAACGGGATACACTCGATTAAAATCGTCACAATGAACACCGGTACAAGCGCCAGCACACACACAATAATAACGCGAGCAAAAGAAGTTCGTTTGCAATAATCGTGAAGGGCTAGAAGACGCTCGACAGAGTATTGCTGCTGATGGCCGATCTGGGTACGATACCATAATCCCCATGCCCGATGACAGAACGCTGAAAGCGAGCTACATACGGCAAGATGTGAAGGAACAGAGCGCATTCCTGGCGCAACTGGGTCGACTTTCACTCCAAGCACCATGAATATGACCACAAAGGCAAGAGCTGAAATAGAGATGAGTTTTCAGGCGCATGCTGCAGCTCAAACTATTTACTCATTTAGCTAAACGATAACAAGTGATAACTTTGGACTCTGTTGTCGGCACTTCAAACAAGCACATTTGACTCTGATGCGCTGTTGACGCAGTCGCATGCTGTTGCTTCCACGACCTGACTAAACCGACTAACGATACGTTCCGTTAAAATAGTCGTATGGGAATTTTATTTTTTTAAGTTAGAAAGCTCCACATGATGGAGCACCACAGGAATTGAATGACGCTATGGGAAGCATATCTGCTGCAATGTACAGCTGCGTAGCTTCGCAGAAACATCATACATTGCCAGAGAGAAAAACTAGTCGGCATTTTGCAAGTAACGGTGGTCAAACTGAACGTCAAGACTGGTGCTGTCCTTAAGCTTGTGGTTCTCATTGACTATGACTGAGTTGAGCTAGCAAAAATGACTTATCACTCCTGCGGAGACGACGGAGGAACAATATCCGCACCTATAGCAGAAGAAGGGAAAATAATGTACAAGTTTTGTTAGCGCCAGTAGCTGTACCAAAATTGTGCACCACGGGCATCATCGCACCATTGTGTATCAGTGACATCTCCAAAAGGTCAGTACCCACTCACAAAGAAGGCTTTGCACGATCCACACTTGTGTTTCTAGCACAAATGCTAGTTGCTAGAGAGGAGAAAACCCAAATTTCCGTTGGAGCACGACATTCAAGGCAGCAAATGATGCTAGCTCGATGAGTGCATACACCATAAAGCTCACTTCCGTCGTCGCGAGTTTAGCAGGTGTCATTGACATCGTATGCGGGTAAAACCCTGCGGTTGGGAGATGGAAAAGTACCGCGAGATAAATTGCGTTTATGATTGGTATTGCGCACTCGACGTACTCGATCATCATGACGTATTCGGGTGGAAAAGTACCTGAAGTGCATCTTGAGCTTCATTAATAGTAGGTTGGTGACGGCATATCCCAGCAGCTTCTAGAGACAGTGTCATAGGACCCATATGAGAGGCGTCAGCTCTGCTCGCAGAGTATTTTGCTGGACTAACATTGAAAGTCTCCAGCACGGGTCCTGTTTTCTTGGAAGCATACGGCTGGAAAGAATTTCTGTAATAAAGTCCTGGAGGAAGCTTTCTTCGTGTCATTGCATTTGGACTTGCCGTTCATAGGGATTATGGGTAAACAAGGATTTGGTTTAGCTGAAGTCGCACCATGAGAGATTGGAAAAGCTGGTTCTCCAGTGGTATAGTTTAGCATACCAGTCATACTCACTCGACTTTCCTCCGAAATGATAAGAGGAAATGGTGCACGAATAAAGATCGAAATTTCCTGATAATCAGGGTGACGAAAAACTTTGTGAGCTAATTGGACTAGCCCTCCCAGAAATTCTCCATCTTGTGAAAATGCTTGCAGTTTGAATGCTTTTAAATGCGTGTAGATGGAATGGAGCGCAAGCACAAGGAAGAATGCATCAGATCCAACCAAAATGATTGTCGTATGCAGTGAAGTTGCAGTCTGCATACAAACCGTCACGTAGAGAACATGACATACATCAACAGAAAATACCACTAGAGGACCGACACACTCCCGAAGGTGGGCAGATCTCTTAGCGACGTATTGCTTGACAAAAAATTGACCATTGGCAGCATAATGACACAAACGGTTTGGTAGTGTCCCGACACCATGTTGAACACAGCACCAAAAGATGTATAGACCACAGTCATCACACCTAGCGCACCAACAACAAGCACTTGAGCTGAAAGCTGCTGACGAAGCTTCGGTGACTTTGCAAGAACTCGTGGGCCAACATCAAGACGAAAAACAACATGCTAAATAGCATAAACGTAACTGTAGTCAGGATAGACCCCAGGAATTGGAAATGACGTCGCTGAAGCAACTCCTATGACCTCCCCGAATTGCAAATGCTGGCAATAATTGCTGCTCCTGTAATCCTAAAGCTCGATATCACATCCCGGTCGATTCCTTCCCTCACCATAGCGCTACCACCAATTGTGGTTAGTAAGGAGGAAATGAAGTGTCGGAACCAATACGCGTAGTTCGATCTCCACCCTTCGGATGGCGGTCTCAGCGGGATACAGTCAATCAAAACCACCACAATGAGTACAGGTATCGGAGTCATCGTGCAAACAATCACGACACGAGCGAAGGAGGTTCGACAACAATAATCTCTAAGCGCTAGAAGACGCTCTACAGAGTATCGGTGTTGATTGCTAATTTGAATGCGGCTCCAAAACGCCCATAGCTTGTGACCCATTTCCGTGCAAATAGCGAGACACCGTCCTTGCGAGCGCATGCGGTGTAGTAAGAGATAAACTTTTACCATGGTGGCGTCACTGAGCTTGGAAGCACACAGATAATGTTTGTCTGCGTAGCTGTCGAAAACGAGTATTGGAAGTGATATGTGTCTGATAGTTGCGTTGGCGTGATCCCGCACAACCGCACACGCGATGCTGCCTCATTCACCTTCTCCAGCTTGACACTCCGAAACCACTCGGATTTTCGTTAGAAAAACATTCAACACAGTTCGTAGAGTAGGCTATTGACATCACCTTGGTCAAAGCACATTCAACCGCCACGCCACTTAAAGCCGAGGTGTTGGAGTGAAATTGCCTTACTTGGATGCCTAGAGCCTTCGTATTTTATTTATCACGCCTCCATCACAAAATACCATTCTGCTTCTGTGTACGTCATTGACCTCACCACCACCTTCGGAAAATAGTAAAGTTAGCATGGATGAAACGCAAAACGCTCAGAGACGTTCATTGTCGAAGCTCACGTCCTCCATCTTCGTTTCTGAGTCATTTTGGACTGAGACGAGCCCCACCAACACCTCTCAAATTGTAGAAGTAAGTGCTCAATACGCTTTGTTTAGGAGCCCAGCTTGGTGACGCGACCGACCGGATGATTGTTGTGGTGGCATCACTCGTAATCATGAAGCAACCCACGCGCAATTCCGAGGAGCAGAGCTTTCGTGGCTCGCGGCGCTACATCTGAACGTCAATTTGAATGGACGCTACGATGGGATGGCTTGCCATCTTGGACAGCCTCGGTCTGCATCACCCAGGCCCCTGGGTGGTGCGTGATCCGCTTTCGGATTTGGACTGCATCTGGTTGAAGCTCGCGCCACGTTACTGTCCGTGTAATGCAGTTGACGCGACGAAGCCTCACTTCACTTACTGTGAGTAAACTGCTGAGGTCGGACAAACGTTGGTATCGGAGCGGCTGGAGGATCTGCAAGGAGGACCAAGTGATGATGGTCGGCGTCATCGCCGCCGTCCCGCAAGTGGCTTGGCTGCCAGCCTGTCCACGCGTGGCTTACCGCAGCAACAACTTTGAGCATTCTTTGCGGTCGGTCGCTGTACCCGCCCGGTACAGGCGCTGTTGGAGCAGCAGCGCCTGGATTCTGGACCCACATTCCCAGCCTTACTCTTGGCGTCAACAGGCTGGGCAAACGACTGATTGTGGGCTGGACAGACCGATTATACTCCGGACGCCCATAATCGACCGCACGGGCGTATGCTCGATTGGCACCAGGCCATTGGGCCAGCCGGTTTACGGTGTATCGGAGCCCGAGTCTGCAGCGTGTCGTCAACTGGTGTCATTCCTGAACTTGCCTTTCAGCACTCATGACGTCCCCAGCAATGACCAAAACTCCCCAAATGCCCTACAGCTCGTTCGCATCCCGCAAACGGTCGTCGCCGACCGTCAAGCCGCTGCCCGCGTCCGCCGCGTGGCTCAAGGACCTGACGCTCGAAATGACCGCGTCGACCGGCCGCCGGGGCGTGCAGTACGAGCTGCGCGTCTTCTGCCAGCCCAAAGGCGGCGAGGCCACGAGCTGGGGCGTCCGCCACAGCTTCGACCAGTACAAGTCGCTCCAGAAGCGGCTGCTGCGCCAGCTCCTGCCCGCGCACTCCTGCCAGGCCGAGTGCCGCTGGCTGCGCAGCATCATCAAGAAGCACTTCCCCAGACAGACGCTGTTTGGCGCACGCTGCCCCACCGTCGTCGAGCAGCGTCGCAAAGCTCTGCTGCAGCTGCTCACCACAGTACAGGCCGCCATCGTGAACTACGGCAATCGCAGCTGCAACGTCCTGATGCAGGACGTGAGTCGCGAGTTCGCCGCCTTCCTGCTGGACGACAGCGTTAAGAGCGACGGCGCCGCCTCGCTGCCCGTTACGCCCTCCACAAGCTCCGAGCTGGAGCTCGACACGCCGCACTCGCTCGCGTCCGTCACGTCGGACGACAGCGACGACGACGTTGTTGCCCTCGACTACGACGAGTGGAACGCCTGGGAGCTGCCCGTCGAGCATTTCAGTCTCGAGCGTACCAACAGCTCCCCAGTGTAAAGTTCGTGGAGAGAAGAAAAGTTATTTATTCGACGTATTTAAGAGTTCCAGCGGCCTGTCCGAGTTGTTGTCGAGGGCTCACATCACGTAGTATTTGAGGTAAAATTAAAATAGTAAAGAATATGAAATAAAGAAGAGATCAATACCCACTCATATTGTTCCGATCATTCATGCTGCCTTGGAATAGGCGACAGCAGACGTTCATCAATGGGGGCGAGCAAGTCCAAGACGGCCTCACTGCACCACACCGACATCCCGAGTCAATGAACGGAACCCAATTCGATCCTCGCGGGTATTGAAATTGTCTACTTTGGAAAGTCAAGTAGAAAAGAAGGTACTATAGAAATGATCCTGTGTAAGTACGGTCTTGATTTGACATTGACAGATTGCGTCGCAGTATATATATCAGCAAGTCCCGTACGTACACATCTGTGGATTTAGGTGCCTCTATCCACTCTGAAGTGTCATCATTCAAGGCTACCGTCTCACTTCACGCTGCAAAAATCTTCTGTGTAGTATGATAAATCTTGAGACCAGCACGAAGAGTGATTAAAGTAGCATTTCCATGCAAATCGAAGTATCAGCTTTGTATCTGGTCGGAGTTTTGTTTGCACAGTTCTTTGTGGCACCTCGAACGCTACTACCGCACAAGTATCGAGATCAAATATTGAAGTCGGATCCTGATCACAAGACATGTTTGTGAGCAAAAGTAAAACAGTTTCCTAACGTATTTTGAAAGGCAGCGTACCATAGTGTTGCAGTGACAGATGCAATATGTAGATGGTCCAAACTAGGAGATGGCCCTGCAAAGTGCGCACTTGCGTTTCCAGCACAAATGCCAGTTGAAACAGGGGCGAAAACCCGAACTTTCGCCGCAACAGAACCAGCAAAACCGCAAACGCGACAAATTCAACCGCAGCATAAGCCATGATGCTTGCCAACGTTGACGCCAATTTTTTTGCGTTAGCGATACAGTGTAAGGATAGTATGCGGCTACAGGTAGCTGAAAAATCACCGCAAGGTATACTGCATAGAGCATGGGTAGCATGAACTCAACGTATTCAGCCATAAGTACGTATTCGGAGTGAAAAAGAGTTTGGAGAGCGTCCCAGACACATTCTTCTCTAGCTGTACGAGTCAAAGCAGTTCGTAGCGTAGTTGCTGACTCATCATGAGACTTTGACCGCGTAAATGCGAGTAGGCGGCTAAGCGTGGAGTCTTTTCTCAATGTATCGGGTTGTACTTCCGACGTGAGTTGTGTTGTTGACTTAGCAGGTGTTACTTGGTTTTGCATCGCCACTACAACGCTGCCGAAGGATATCCTTACCCCAGTAACACGTTTTGCTTGATCGATAGCAGCTCCACCATCACAGTTATTGGTAGTTTGAATATCTGGTTTGAACTCGCGTTGAATGGGAACTTGCCTTTGCTTTCTCAACGCGTTAATAAACATTAAACTTTCGTCTGAGAGCGAGAGAGGAAAGGGGCCAGCGATACGAATGGGTCGCTTCTTAACTGTACTGGGCTCTTGAAACATCTCGAGTTTAAAAGGAATTAAATCTCGTAGATAGTTCGTTCGTTGTGGAATGTCTGACGCATTTGACGCAAGTAAACACGATTCATTTGAACTATGTCGGTATTATGCAAGATATCACGAAGAGCGATGATGACATGAATACTGTCTGATGCGATGAAAATCACTGTCGTTAAAAGGAGGTCGACGATTGCATGCAAATCGCAATATAGAAGACATGAAGACATCGACAGAGAAAACCACGATCGGACCGACATATTCCTGGAGGCGTTCGGCGGCTTTCGCGATTAATTGCTTGCTGAAAAACTTGATTATGGGCATCGCAAAGATAAAGGCGGTCTGTTGAGAACCTGACAGCCCTTTGAAGATGGCACTGAAAATCGGGTAAACTATTGCCAGCATTCCTTGAGTGATTACAATCAGCAGCTGCAATAGGATTTGATGACGCAGTACAGGTGAGTTGATAATCACACGCGGACCGATGACACCACCGGTGATGATCGAGAAAATAACAACGTACGGTCCAACAGAAACCACAAAACCAAATGGAATGGGAAATCTCCACAAAGCTGCAACTGAGATCATCATCAAGACGTAGCTGACAGACGTCCCCAACGCAATCGCAATAGCCTTTGCATTTGAGATAGCCTGTGCTTCAAGAACTTCCTTCACTTGAAAAGCGAGACCCAAGGCGATGAAAAACGCCGAGATATAGAGTCTAATCCAGACGCCGTAATTTGCCCTCCACCCATCTGATGGAGGCTGCAATGAAATGCTGTCAATTGCAAGAGCGACCAACAGGCAGGTACCGGTGCCAAGAAGCAAACAGCAAAAGCACGGAAAATTGAGGTCCGGTGATGATAGTCTCGAAAAGCAAGCAGGCGCTCTACGGAATATTCGCTTCGGTGTCCAATCTGGCTGTGGTGCCAGGCAGCTTTAAGCTTGCGGAACATTCTTGAAAGTACATCAAATTTCCTGCCTTGTCGTTTCAATTGCTGCTGAGGTTCTGGGTTGGCTTTGATTCGATGGGGACCCATACGTCGCATGTGATGTTGAATAGTGGACAGTGCTGATCGTCGACCAACGCCCTTGATGGATGTGCGCTCCATGTTAACGCGTTGAGGTAGTCGCCTGAGCACCAGCTTTATTTTAGTTCACCCAAATGATCCAGCTTGCTATGTCTGGAGTCGATAATAAAAATGATTTCAATTTATGCGATGGTGAACACAAATTTCATTGAGAATATCTCTTCTCTGGTGCGAGGAAACAGTTCACATGTTAATACATTGCTGAGAAATTAGATCATTGGGTCTTGATCGCTTCAAATTTCAGATTCAACTATTAGTCAAACTGAAGCACATATCGATTCTACAAGATCGAGTATTTTCTTACCCTCTATGATGTGCTGTTGATTCAGTAGTACAGCTCGCTGGGCTTATTTGAATGGAGCTTCGAGATCTACACCTACGAGCGAAAGCAGTAACAACCTCATGCACTAGCTTATCAAGTCTCGTTTCAAAAGATATGGTAGTCTTACCGTTGTGCACCAAGGTTATCTGCAGAATGCACAAGATCCACACGAAAAGATGCCCCTGAAGTGTACACACTTGCGTCTCAATGACAAACGTGAGCTGGTACAGCGGTGAGAAGCTGAACTTTCGCTTGAGCAGCTCGTTCAGACCGGTAAACGAAGCAACTTCGACCAACGTATACAAGAAGAGATTCAACTCCGCGCTTTAAACTTTTCGGGTGTCAACGAACGTGAGTATGGATAGTATGCTGCCGTCGGAAGATGGTAGAGAAAAGCGAGGTACAGTGCATATAACATCGGGATAGCGCACTCAGCAAACTCACCCATGACGACGTATTCGGAGTGGAAGAGTGCCTGAAGTGCATCACGAGCCTTCACAACAATATCGGTATGCTGAAGCGGTTCACTTATGATATGGCTCGGCGAAATCTAGCGACCGAGACAGTCACAGAACTACGCTCTCTTGGTGGTTCTCTAGTCATTGTGAGATTTGGAGCCGATTTGTTGTTGGCTGCGGTTAGCTGAGATAAAGTGCGATTCGGTGAAAGTCCGGAGTTTTGTGCGGTAGTAGTATCTTAGAGTCCCCAAATTGCCTGGTTTCGACCGGAAATCTGCTTAATTCTCCGTCTACGTGCTGCTGATTGCAAACTACTTGATCGTTCAAAATGGGGGTTGGTACGTTCGAAGGTCTTGTTCCTGCAACATCAACTTGACTTAGTTCGTTCAAAAACGCAGTGCTTCGATCTGAAAGGTGGAGCGGAAATGGTGCGCGGATTTGAATTGGCACTGCTTCAACACCAGACAAGTCTGCACTCCGAAAGGCATCACGTATCAGTAACAATAGGCCTTGAAGATAGTTTGCTTCCGATGGAATACCCGAACTCGATGGCAGGAACTTCTGATGAGTTTGTGTAGTATCTGATTGATAGATCGATCGGAGAGCAAGAATGACGAAAAAAGCGTCCGAAACAATCATCAAAGTCGTTGTCAGTGGTGACACCGCCGTCTGCATGCAATTGACCACGTACAGCACATTACACACGTCCACGGACAGCACCACAATCGGACCGACGCATTCCTTGAGGTGTGCCGCCGTCTTGGCAACGAATTGCTTAATCAAAAACTTGCTGACCGGCAGCACGAAGATAAATGCAGTTTGCTCGTGGCCCGATAGTTGGTTGAAGACTGCACCAAACACCGGATACGCGATAGCGAGCATTCCTTGCGCTGCAATGACCAGCAGCTGATAGAAAATCTGTTGCCGCAATGCCGGCGACCTGGCCAACACTCGCGGACCAATGCTCAGCAGAAAGAAAACAATGTAGAAGGCCACGAACGGACCGACCGTCAACACATATCCGAACGGGATCGGGAACTTCCATGCGGCAGCGACACCCCAATGTCAGTGCGACGTAACATGCAGTGGACCCGATGGCAGTGACGACGATGCCAGTGGTGGAGATGACACTGCTCGATCACTTCTTTTACTTGGTAGACACCTCCGAAAGCGATAGGAGTGAAGACACGAACAACCAGATCCAGAACGCGTAGTTGGCTCTCCATCCTTCAGCAGGTGGTTTGAGTGGAATGCACTCAACTAGAATGGCAACGACGAAGGCCGGTATCAACGCGGTGGAGCAGACGATGAAGACGCGAACTAGGGATGTTCGTTGACAATAATCTCGGAAGGAGAGCAGACGCTCGACGGAGTATCGTTGTCGATGACCGATTTGCAGGCGGTTCCAATGCTCCCATGCAGCACCAATGCATTCGACAATGGAATCTATCGTGGTGAGATGATGCTGTTGTTTGCATCTTTCAACTGGCTGAACTTTTCGTTTGAAACTCATTGATCCGCAGCAACGCTCACTTCTATTATGAAGACAAACCTTCTTGAGTCGGGTTGTAATGCTGGTTTGTGTACTTGTGGTTCATCATGTGCATTCTTGAGCATTTATTCTCGGTGATGAAAGTGAACCAAATTTGTTTAGGTTCTGAGCGGAGCTTCAAGATGAGAAGGCAAAATACTTGGTACAGCTACTAACACGAGATTTGCATCACCAAGACAACTGTTTCCAGGGCCTACTGCAGCCCCTGCATCAGCTTGGCACCCGGGATTCTCAAATGCACCCGTAGTTATGACCGAAATGGTTAAATTTGCTTGTTATCGCATAAACCACGAATACATCATCAGATCGCAGTTTGACCATACCTTCGTCTAAGGTAGTTAGGTTCTCAGCACTTTGACTCCTTCATCTCAGTAACAGCACGGCTACAAACTCCAGAGGAAAAAAGTCGATTGGAGGTAGTACCCCAATGTCAGGGGGAAAAGATTAATCCTTAGCGCCTTCGGATAAATCCTTAGTGGGTTCACTTAAACGGCACAATCCTTAGTGGGGGGATGAATCCTTAGTGGGTCCAGGAGGAATCGTTAGTGGGGAGGAATCGTCAGCGGATAATTAGAGATCAAACTCACATACACCAATGTATTCATTCGCCTGAATTGTCATCAAGTCAAACTCGCATCACCACCTACTCCGGCCTCATTTCCGTTATTCGCAAAGCGAAAGACTCTTGATCGTTTTCGCCAGCTCCCGGCATTCAAGGAGTGTTGTAAAGCCTTCGCCCAGCGTGATCTTCCACCTGCACACTCCATTAAGGCCCACCAAGCAATCAGAAAACCTGTGAAGTGCTTTCCCTTTATCCTAGTTCCCGTTCCCTTTGCTTCCAGCGTGTTCGCCTGCAGTGCAATTTTAACGCACAGTATATGTATTGTGCGAAGAGCACTCACAGGTCGTACGTAGTAGTAAGCTTTCTTTCAGCACGTAATGATGCAGACGGGCGGAGAACTTACATGTTGAGTAGCTGTCCAAAACGTAAAACATTCGCCTTTGGAGCTGTAGAGAAGACAAACGCCCAATGTTTTGCCAACGCACTAAGGAACCATTCATCCGCTAACGATTCATCCTGTGCAGAGAAGGGGACACTAAGTTTTCCTCCTTTGTAGAAAACGTCCAGGACTGTCGTCTTTTTCGTGAACCCACTAAGGATTCGTCTTCTTCACGCAAAGGATTAATCCGCACCCAATGTCAGGACTGCGAGTTTTACTCGAACGGTGCGTCAAGATTAACACCTACACACCAACGAGTTTACACAAAATGAGCATACATGCGTGGAAGCTCCTGCAACAATTTCTATCAGACTCCACTTACCATTGTGCACCAATGTGAACTGTAGAATACACAGCACCCACACCAAAAGCTGGCTTTGCACTGTTCGCGCTTGCGTTTCCAGTACGAATGCCAATTGATATAGCGGCGAAAACCCAAACTTTCGTTTCAATAGAAGCGTCAACCCGACAAACGATCCGAGCTCCACCAATGCGTAGAATATCATATTCCTTATGGTCATACCAAACTTGCCATTCTCCAATGAGTGCATGTGGGGGTAGTAAGCAGCGGCTGGGAGATTAAATAGTAACGCCACATAGATCGTATACAACATCGGTAGTGCGCACTCGAGATACTCCGTCATGAGAATGTATTCCGAGTGGAAGAGTGCCTGTAGTGCATCTTGGACTTCCTGTGCTGCGGTTTTGGGCGGAATCCGTTGTATCATCAAGAACGACATCATATCCTGCATGCTAGAACGTGCCTTCGACATTAAACTCCCCGTCATCGGTCTTCTCTCAGATGCAGGCATTAGCTGAGACGAAAGCATCGTCTTGTGTTTCTGTAGTAGGTGTGACTGGCAGGGAGCGATTTGACCAGGAAAATCGACCTTCGGACCAAGTTCAGTTATCTTGCGATAGCTCTCCTCACTGCCAACAAATATCTCCGAGTTCTTACTTTTGCTTGCACCAACTGATACATTAGCTGCTTGAAAACCCCTCCTTGGTAGTATGGGGCAGATCTCAGCCATAATTTTCTTGCTTTCATCTGAAAGTGGTAGCGGTATTGGAGCATATACTCGAATAGGTCCTTGTACTCTCCGAGCTTCGCCACCTTCCTTGCTGTGGAACGCCTGCTGCACCAATTTTGTCAGGATCTCGAGGTAGTTCGAACGAAGAGAAATTGAAAGAGCTGAAAACTTCCGTTTAGATTTGGAGGTGCTCGTTTGGTAGTATATTTCCCGAAGCGCGATCGCGATCGAGATAACATCAAGGCGATAATGATCATCGTCGACATCGATGAGACCGCCGTTTGCATGCAAATGATTGAGTAAAGGATATTGCACACGTCGACGGAGAAGACGATAGTCGGCCCAATATATTCCTCCAGATGTGACGACACTTTTGCAATTTGCTGTTTGCCTACGAACTTGATCGCTGGCATTATGAGGAGAAACGCTGTTTGTTGGGGGCCCGAAAGCTGTTTGAAAATGGCAAAATACACCGGGTAGCATCCTGCAAGTGCTCCTTGCGCAGTAAGTACCAGTAGCTGTGGGAACATTTGTTGGCGCAGAGATGACAACCGTAAAAGTGATACTGGCCCGATTGCTATGCACATGGAAAGCATGAAGAACGTAACAAATGGGCCAACCATTAACACGTATCCAAATGGTACCGGAAATTGCCAGGTGTCTGCTAATGTGATGGCACACGTCAAGTATCCGGTCGTTGTTCCGATGCCAACTGCGATGATTGCAGCACCTGAAAGAATTCCGTAATCAAGCACTTGCTTCACAATGAAGCTACCACCCACAGCCATCGAAAAACATGACAAAAACAACCGGGTCCAGAACGTGTAGTTGGCTTTCCATCCTTCCGACGGAGAACTCAGCGGAATGCATTCGATTAAGATAGCAAAGGCAAACGCAGGCATCGGTGCCAGCAGGCAGATGAAAAAACTCGAGTCGGAGAAGTGTGATGACAATAGTCTCGGAGGGCGAGCATTCGCTCGACGGAGTATCGTTCTCGGTGTCCAATTTGCATCTTATGTCGATATTTTATAATGCTGCGGTAGCCAGCAGTTATGTAGGCGAGAAGGCTGCTACTATTAGGCTGGTGATATGATGTTGCTGGCCATATCTTGACGCCGAACCCCATTCCGTCACGCCTTCGCAAACCGAGAATGAACAACGTGACTTGTCTTCGTACAGTTATCTCGTGACAAATATCTGCTAACTAACTTTTTCGTCTTGTCCTCGTTTCTTCCAATCCATTGTATTTAATCGGGTAAGAAAGAGTCTATTACGGTTAGTTTGCTAGTTGACTCGACAAAGGTATATTTGGTGAAGACAAATGGGACGGTGTTCGTTCTCCTCTGGATGCAGCTCGCCCGAGCTAAGGTGACAAAATTCTCATCACAAAAGGCATGTTATATCGCCCGCTTCAAAAGGGAATGCATTTTTCAGACCATTCTAACCCTTTTACTTCTATTACTAAGGTTTATCGTCTCGCTTGAATGGTGCATCAAGGTCTACACCATTGTGCACCAATGTGAACTGCAAAATACACAAAACCCACACGAAAAGCTGGCTCTGCAAAGTCCGTGCTTGCGTTTCCGAAACAAACGCTAGTTGATACAGCGGCGAAAAGCCGAACTTTTGCCTTAGCAACACATTCAGTCCGACGAATGAACCGAACTCCACCAAGGCGTAGACCATCACATTCCTTATCGTCACACCAAACTTGCCGTGATTCCATGAGCTCATGTGAGGGTAGTAGGTGGCAGCCAAAAGATTAAAAAGTATTGCGACGTACATCGTGAAGAGCACGGGTAGTGCACACTCGACATATTCAGTCATCAGAATATATTCCGAGTGGAAGAGTGCTTGAAGCGCATCCTGGGCCTCTTGCGCTGCTGCTTTAGAAGGTATATTGTCGAAGCATCAGCAATGACATCATGCGCTTTAACTTGAAGCGTGCTTTTGAAGTAAGACACCGCTTCGCCGCCGGTTTTCCGCTAGGTGTCGGTGCATCAACAACGGTGAGAGGTAATGCTTGCTTGAGACTTAGACGGGCTGACGCAATTTGGCTCATCTGGGGCATACAAATTATTGGCATTGAAGCTGTCGTTGGTGGATTGATCTTGTGATAGCTTTGCTGGATGGTCAATGGCACCACAGAAGCCACTCCGCAGTCTCCAAGCACTGTAATTGTGTTTGGTTTTGATGACTTCCTTTGCGCTGCAGAGCATAGATCAGCAATGAACGCGTTGCTGTCTCCCAAAAGAGGTAGTGGAATCGGCGAACACACACGAATAGGAACGCTTGGAGCTTGACCACCCTCCTCGTTGCGAAATGCCTGTCCCACCAACCTCGGCAGGATTTCTAGGTAGTTCATTTGCTGCGAGAACATGAAGCTTGGGACGACTTTCTTCAATTTGGCTGCACTTGTTTGATAATATATCTCCCGAAGCGCGATCGCAAGAGAAGACACGTCAAAGGCGATCATGAACATTGTCGTGAGCGAAGAGACCGCCGTTCGCATGCAAATAAGTGTGTAGAGGATACTGCACACATCGACGGAGAACACTACAGTCGGCCCGACGTACTCTTCCAGGTGAGACGATACTTTCGCAATTTGTTGCTTGCTCATGAATTTGACCGTTGGCATTACGAGGAGAAACACCGTTTGCTGGGGGCCAGATAATGTTTGAATAAAGCAAAATACACCGGGTAGGATCCTGCTAGTGCACCTTGAGCAGCAAGAACCAGTAACTGCGGAAGAATCTATTGACGCAGAGATGGGGATCGATAGAGGATTATCGGTCCAATTTGTATACAAGGACATCATAAAGAACGTCACGAACGGGTTGATCATCAACAAGTATCCGAACGACTCAGGGAATTTCCATACAGCTGCCAGTCCGATAGCACACGATAAGTATCCGACGGCAGTTCCAATACCGACGCCAACTATTGCTGTGTTGGAGATGATTTCGTCTGATAGTACTTGTTTTATGATGAAGCCACCGCCTACCGCCATGGAAAAGCACGACAAGCACAATCGGATCCAGAACGTGTAGTTGGCTTTCCAGCCGTCCGGGGGTGGACTTAACGGGATGCATTCGATCAACATCGCTACAATGAATGCCGGTATCGGTGTTAGTAAGCACACACAAAACACTCGAGTGGGTGAGGTGCGCTGGCAATACATGTAGTCTCGAAGGGCGAGCATGCGCTCGACGGAGTATCGTTCTCGATGCCCGATATCGATCCGGTGCCAAAAGTTTTTGAGATTGTGGAGGGCTGCAACAACGACGGCGATTCGATTTTGTTTGTGCGATCGATGGCGAAATGTGGCAGTCCAAACTTTGACGCCAAACCCCATTCCGACTTGTCCGCACAGAAATCGGCCCAACTTTCTTGCAAATTCCTTGTCGTGTCGAGTACGAACCAATTGATTTTATTGTTCCTCCTCTGTTTAGCGCTTGCTTTATCGTCTCGAAGTCCACAAACAATAGCTGTAGCAGCACTTTGGCATACCTTCCATGCTCCTGCTAATTAAAAATGATTCATTCAAATCGACGCCACACAGAGAAAAAGGAACAATGAGATCGTGCATAAGCTGCATCAATAAACCTTTCATTGTGCACCAACGTGAACTGTAGAATATGCATCACCCACACGAAGAGCTGACGCTTGCGTTTCCAGTCCGAATGTCAATTGAAAACCTAACCGTCAACCCAACAAACGATCCGAGCTCCACCAAGGCGTAGAATTTCGTATTCATTATCGTCACACCAAATTTGCCGTTCTCCAACGAGCGCATGTGAGGGTACCAGACAGCGGCCGGATGATTAAATAGTATGCATGGTGGCACACATTGGGGACAGCTACATTCAGCGTACGCAGTTGGAAGCAGGTATTTCGATTCCCAACGGGTGAGCGCTTAAAATGCAACTTAAACTTCCTGCGCAGCAGTTCTAGGTGATATTCGCCTGATCATTACAAGAAACACACCATTCATTCTATGCCATGCTTTGCTAGTCGCGCCTTGGACACCAAGGCGCGACTAAAAGCATGGCATCCAGATGCCAACACCGACACAGTCAATGGAATTGATTGGTGTCTAAACAAAGGCCTTGGCTGGGCATGAACAACATCGTTGCTCGAGGGTGTAACATACCCAGTAATGTGACAGTCAGACTCAAATGGTATCACTGAAGTCCTACCTGTCGTGTGGAAATTGGACATGACGCTACTTGTGAGGTTTGTGCGGTAGAGCAAAGCTCAGCTACGAACGTCGAACTCTCTGCTGAAAGAGGCAGTGAGATCGCTGAATATTTGAGTCACCAATCTCGGCAAAACCTCCAGGTAGTTAATTCCCTGGATACAAACGCTCGAAGATCAAGAAGTTTCCCGCCCCGGTGGATGAATTAATTTGGTGATAAATCCCCGAGCGAGGAGCACGTCCACGACAATCATAATCATGATGTGAGGGGCAGCAAGACTTTCGTTTGCATGCAAACAACAGTCTTGAGGATGTAGCACACTTCGACCGTGAGCACTCCAGTCGACCCGATACGCGCGTCAGACAATGCAATGCCACAGGATACATCGTACCAATACTGACTCCGACCATCGCTGCGTTCAAGACGATGCCGCCATCGGAAAACGTGACAAAAACAACCGGATCCAGAACGAGTCGGCTCTCCAACTTACCGACAGAGGACGCAACGACGAAAGCAGGCACCGGTGCCAGTAAACAGACGAGCGCTGACTGTAGTCGCGTGACGCAAAGTCCTCATACTCTGCCGGTACACCGAGACGGCCGCTTGGTTTGATCTTGATAAGCGAATTCACTTGATTTTTATTGTCGAGCTCTGAGCGTCTCTATCGTTGCCAGCAATTGCAACTCCATCCCATGACGCCTTGCAAGCGAAGCAATGGCGATGCAATCTATTATAGCAATCTACCAGAGTGAACGAGATCTCCAGTCGGGTGACTGCCACGTCACGCGTTGCATCGTCTATGCAGCTGCTGACGTACTTGCGGGTGATGGGCAGGCGAATCTTCAGAAACACTTGGCGTTTGTATGGCCGTCATCGGCGTTTGGTGTGAGGATCGTGTGGCGCTGCTGTTGGCTATTGCTATTGACTCCTTCAGTGCTGAGGCCTCTCGATCTTCGGCCGGCGAGTTTCAAACCGCGAGGAGGTCGTCGGAGTGTTCGCCAGCTCCGAAGGAAGCGTCACATTACCGCCCAAGGTCCGAGACATGCAAAGTCTTGCGTTTGATCGCAACGGGCCAACAACAGCAAAAAATAAGCGGCCGGAAAGTCCCCCTATGGTTGTTCATAGACGGACACCGCCGCTCCAGCCGTCGCTCTCAACTCCACAACGCCCCTTCAAGCCTCACATACAAAATCACAGATGAACCCCAAAGCAGGCTCCAGTGCATGAAATGCTGCTTGGGGTGCACGTTTTGTCAATTAGAAAAAAAGCATACCCTGCCCATCTCAACCTGGACCAAAACCGGTTTTGTCCCGCATGCTTCAGACTTCCATGACGTCATGTCCACTGACTTCCATGAAGTCCTAGTCCCTCCGCATGAACTTGCTCCCCTTCATTTCGCGATTTGCCGTCTCCCGCGCAGGTCGTCCAGTCAAGAGTCTCCAGCGAGATACCGGTATCCAATACCGCTCCGCAGTTATGGCGTCCACGATCGCGTCGTTCGCCAACTTCCTCAAGCAGTCGAAGGCTTCAGCCGTGGACAAGCGCGAGATCCTGATCGCCGGCGTGCTGTACAAGAAGCCGGAGCGCTCGTCGCTGCTGTGGAAGAAACGCTACTGCGTCGTGTACAAGGAGGAGCTGCAGATCGTCTACTTCCTGTCGCTCGAGGACTTTGAGCGCCGTGCCATCCGCGGCAAGATCCCCTTCAGCTCGGTCCACGCCTGGGACGGCAAGCCCAACGGCTTCCAGTTCTACACGCCCAGCAACAAATGCTTCCGCGTGTACACGGAGACGGCCGAGGACCAGCTCAAGTGGCTCGAGGTCATGCAGCGCGTCATCGACAACGCGCCCGACCGCAAGGACGGCGAGAAAGTCGAGTACACGCGGCCGGTGGCCTCGTCCCCCAGCTCTTCGTCCCCTAAAAGCGGTTTCCGTAGCAAACGCAGCGACTCGTGGAGAGAGGAGGACCCGGACGCGATGTCCATGGCTGTAGAGCTGGAGGATTTGCGCTCGGAGGTGGCGACGCTCAAGGCGGAGCTGGCTTCGTACGAGCAGACGGAGAAGAAGTACGGCGCGGAGATCAGCGCGCTACGTGCACGTCGCGGCAGCGTGCTGGACGACGGCACAGAGCTCAACATTGAGCCCGTGAGATGGAGCGCATGCGCGCCATCTTTAACCTCTTTGACGTGCAGGGCAACGGCTTCATCAGCGAGGACGACCTCATGGACCTGCACGCCAAGCTGGGCGAGCCCATCTCGATCGAGGACGCCAAGGAGGCCATCGCTTACATGCACAGCAAATCCACCACGGGTCAGATCGACTTCAACTCGTTCATGAAGTGGTGGAACGACGACCACGCCGCCGACAACCAGACGGAGGCCATGCGTCGGTACCAGGCCAAGTTCAAATTCCTCAAGGCTCGCATCGCCAACCCCGAGGTGGGCAACGTCGAGACGGAGGCCGAGGGCGCCTTCCCCAGCTTTGAGTTCCGTGTCAACTTCTACCACACGGGCCCCAACGGCGAGCGCCAGCAGATCTCCCCGTGGCACGACATCCCGCTCTACAACCCGGACGGATCCGTCAACTTCATCTGCGAGATCCCCAAGTGGACCCGGAAGAAAATGGAGATTGCCACGGGCGAGCCCTTCAACCCGATCAAGCAGGACACCAAGAACGGCAAGCTGCGCGAGTACGGCTGGGGTGAGATGATGTTCAACTACGGCGCTATGCCGCAGACGTGGGAGGACCCGAACCACGTGACGGAGGGCACGGGCTGCATCGGTGACAACGACCCGATCGATGTGGTGGAGATCGGCACCAAGCAGTGGCGCACGGGCTCGGTGGTGCAGGTCAAGATTCTGGGCGTGCTCGCTCTGATCGACGACAACGAGACAGACTGGAAGGTGATTTGTATCAACGTGGAGGACCATTACGCTCCGATGATCAACGACGTGGCCGACATCGAGGCCCACATGCCCGGCTGCATCTCGGCCATCCACGACTGGCTGCGCGACTACAAGCTGCCGCAGGTGAACAAGTATGGCTACGATGACAAGTGCATGGGCCGCGACTTCGCTGAGGCCGTTGTGGCCGAGACCCACGAGTTCTGGAAACTGCTGATCGAGGAGCGCGGCGGCCAGGCCACCGTCTAAGCTTTTCAGAGCTCTTCTCTCGCTGCCCCGTTGCGTTTAAGCGCCGGGGTGGCTGGAGAAACAGTAGACGCAGGCAACCAGGATGCTGGGTACATGTAAGAAAAGACAAAGGTCCATTTTCACAAGCTCGGAATGCTCGTTGCAGTCACGTTATGTCGTCTTTGGCTTCTTCGGTGTGCGTATGCGACGGACTGCCAGGTCCAGTGTGGATTGCTCGCGGTCCCGCGGTGGTGCTGACAGAGATTTGCAGGTGCGTGCGTGTTTGTGAATTAGTCATCGGGTTTAGATCCATGTTGAGCTCACTTGGTCTCTTGGCTGCGCAGTCTTATGCTGGACTCGCTGTGCCACGCGCGACGTTCTTATCCATCACCAAGAAAAGCTGCCAAAACCTTCTTGTCCGCTGAAAATACCGACATGACAGCTCGAAAATGGAGGAGACATGCTGCACACCCAAGTGAGAGGCCTGCATTTGCGCTGCGAATAGAGGAGAGCGCTGAAAAAGAACTTGAAGTCGAATCGAGTCTCGCATTGGGCTTGATCAGCCTCGTCCTCGCATCCAAGTCCAATGCAGCTTTGCTATCCGGCAGGTGGCTGCTGCTCTCTCCACATTCGTCGACCCCGTCATTCAAAAATCTGCCTACCGCGAGGATTGTATCGACAGGGAGCGGACCACAACAGCAGACGCCATGTCAATGGAATCTGTCGCCCCACTTGGGCCCAACATCAGTAACATCAGTCCCGTGGGGTTGCTCCCAGCACCAGCGAAAGTGTCTCCGCCGTCTTCGCCCGACCGACGTAGGCCCAGATCACCGTCCTGCCACAGCGGTCGACCGCCGACGCTGACATTTATTGAAAACGATGATACGGGAATCAGCATCACCTCTATGACGATGCGGACGTCCTCGACTACAACAGCGACCTCCTCGGCCTCTGCTGCTCTTGATATGAGCGGTGTGAGCACCACAGCAGAGACAACGGAGCCCCAACTAGCACCAACACAAGATAAAGCCAAGGAGAAGACGAATCTGAAGCTTTTGGAAAAACGCATGCGCCTTGGGAAGACCAAGCTCGGCCACACACGCTACCAGAACGTCGAACGCAGCTTCAAGCCTCCTGAGGGCAACGTGATCAACCTTCAGCATGATCAGTACGCGCTCACGTACGGCATGATGTGTGGCATCCGAGACTCTGCAGGTCTACAGAAGCCCTTCAAGCAGCGCTTAACCATGGACGATTTCATGCTCGTCGACAAGAAAATTTTCCCTGCTAACTCTCAACTTCAGCACCCATTCAAGTTCAAAGACTACTCGCCCGATGTGTTCCGCCAGGTGCGTCGCCGCTTTGGCATCGATCCGGCTGAATACATGCTCACCCTCAGCGGGGATTTCAACTTCATCGAGTTCATGTCGAATTCCAAGTCGGGGCAATTCTTCTTCTACTCACACGATGGTCGCTTCATGATCAAGACGCAGACCAAGGACGAGTCGAAGTTCCTGCGCCGCATACTACCACACTACTACAAGTTCGTGATGGAGAACCCCAACACGCTTATCACTCGATTCTACGGCATGCACCGCGTCAAGATGCATCACTTGCGGCGCAAGATGCACTTTGTTATCATGGCCAGCGTCTTCTACACGCCACCAGAGGCGCCGCTAGAAATCCATGCACGGTTCGATCTGAAAGGTTCACGAATTGGACGGCATGCATCTCCAAAGGAGCACGCACGAGGTGGAGCAGGTGTGTTAAAAGACATGGATCTGCTCGAGAAGGGCTTTCATCTGCAGATGGGTGTTGCAAGACGTGCTATTTTCCTGGTCCAGCTACGGAAAGACGTCGAGTTCCTCAAGCGGATGAAGATCATGGACTACAGCTTGTTGATTGGCGTGCATGACTCGGGCTATGACTTGCACAACGAGCTATACACCGGTGCACCTGCATCAGCGGCTGCCGAGAATGTTGTCACGTCAAATCCGGCCGGTATCTCAAGGTCGTTGCCGACGTCGCCTACTCGAGCTGACCCTAGCTTCAGTACTGATGGCCAGACACGACCAGCTCGGTCAGCGTCCCTACCGGAGGACGAACTGAACAACAGCGATTGTCCACTTCAACTACAAACAAGACTCGCGCTTTCTCCGCCATGCACTCCCATATGCAACGACGCTCATGCGGAACCGAACCTGGACTCGGATAACGACTCGGATGCAGATGACTCGACAAGCAGCGAAGGTGGATTTAGTTTGAGCTTCTTTGGGGACCGCAGCTCGAACTCGATGCCATCGACACCCGGCACTAGCAGCACTCGAGGATCCAGCATGGCGCCTCTATCTCCTCGTCTTCTGGACACAGCTGCTTATGCTGAGTATTCGAAGTCGGTCTTTTGCAAGGACGAGGGCGGAATCTACGGCCGAGACCGCCACGGCCGAAAGAACGGCTTTGTGTACTTCTTGGGCATCATTGACATCTTGCAGCAGTACAACACGCGCAAGATCGCCGAGACGTTCTTCAAGGGCCTGAGGCACAATCGCAAGCAGATCTCGGCTGTGAACCCGGAGTTTTACGGTGACCGCTTTATCGAATTCATGGAGAAGCACGTGGTGCAAGACGATACGTTGTCATCACCACGACCGCTGTCTTCCCCTTCGTCAACAACCATTATGGATGTATTACCACGCACGGAGGAGGAAACATCATGCTGATTAGTTAAGTAGCTACGCCGCAGTTCAATGTGAGGTCTTAATATTTACAACGCACAATGACATCAATCGTTCCGCTTCCTTCATGTTAAGTCGTCACCAGTGCGGCTAACATATTGTTCGGTCTTGCCCTGACTGGTGTTAATGAGTGCGGGATCACATCACGGCTCACTGATCACCGTCGAACGGCTACGACGAGCTATCTACGAGTCGCAGATGCCTCATGAAGAACTTGCAGCTGCCGTTCGATCACCAAACCAGTAGCTACAGAAGTACATGTACCTCACGAGTGCATTAGATACCGATTCTTTCAGGATGGCCACCCGATCGTTCTGGCGGTTTGTGCAATGCCATTTGACTTGTGCACTTCTTTACGGAGACCCAAGCAGCACTGGCACTTCAACTCGCCTGTCTACGCCAGAGACAGACCCAACCTCCTCGTCGGCGTTTATGACAGGCGTCCTGACAACTACAGTTCGCTCCTGGGCATTGCCGTGCCACGAGAACTTTCCTGCTCTTGCGGGTCTGCAGGTTAAAATATTCGATCAAACGTTTTCAATCCGGCGGTGCGGGTTGTTAAAAAGACATCGTCCTGTGGCTGTTGCTGTTGCTGAAAGTCCGTTAGGTGTGACCAGGCAGCAGAGTGCCAGAACTATGCGCAACCTCAAGGAATAAAAACTATAAATAATTAAAAAGTATTTTATTTTGTGGATGGTGTCGACGAAAGCCTGCGAGACAGTTGCAAATGCGTACAGTAAGGCTGCTTGGTGCCAGCGGAGACTAAAGTCGTGACGTCGTGCAAGGAGGGATCATGGCAAGTCGTGCAGGCACGCTCGACCTTGTCACACGCAACAACTGCTCTCGCCACGTCGACTTCGTCAGCACCAAGCCCGAGCAGCAGTTGAACGGCTGGCCATCTAACGCCCCAACGCCCACCAAAGGCTCCATGTGTTGGTGTTGCGTCGCAGTCGTGCATCCCACCTCCTTTCGAGCTCCACGCCATTGCAATGCACTGCTCCAGTCCTCATTCCCGTTTTTGCGGCTTCGACGTGCCATCTCCAGTCTCCAAACGTGTTCGTCCCTTGATCATGTCGTCTTCAGTCACGCTTCGTCACCTGCCACCACTCAAAGTGCGGTCGCTGCCCTCCAACAACGGTGCTAACACGCCCAAGACCGTCCAGAATTCCACTGCAATTCCGTTGCATCTGAAGCTCGCGGTGGGCGGCATGGCCGGAGCCGTCGGGATGGTCACGACCTTCCCCATGGACATCGTCAAGACTCATTTGCAAGGCCAGACTCGAACCGGTGGCAGACTCATGTTCTCGGGTCCCATCCAGTGCTTCCAACACATTGTCGCCACCGACGGAATCCGAGGACTGTACCGAGGACTGCCTCCTACTCTCATGGGAGTGCTGCCCGAGAAGGCCATCAAACTCGCTGTCAACGAACAGCTCCGTGAAACTTTCGCGGATGCCGATGGTGTCGTCAGTCTGCCCAAACAAGCTCTGGCTGGTGCTGGAGCTGGCTGCGCACAGTCGATCATCACCAACCCGGTAAGGAATTGCAATGTGATGACTTCGTTCATTGAGCTTGAACGCGAAACTAACAAAAGTGTTGCTATGCAGGTGGAGATTGTCAAAATCCGACTCCAGATGCAGACTTCACTGCCTGTAGCAGAACGTCAAACAGCAATGGAAATTGCGTCGAGTCTTGGCCTGCGAGGAGTGTACAAAGGTGCCGGAGTGTGTTTCATGCGAGATGTTCCCTACGCCGTGCTTTTCTTCCCGTCCTACGCTACATTGAGAGATAGTTGGGCAGACAAAACCACGGGCAAGAATTCAGTGCTCTCGATCGTGTCAGCTGGAGCTGTTGCTGGAGCTGCTGCTGCTGCCATCTGCACACCGGCAGATGTGATCAAGACTCGATTGCAGATGAAGGGATCCCCATACACCGGTGTGGTGGATTGCGTCCGGAAGATTGTTGCTGCTAATGGGCCTGGAGCACTCCTGAAGGGTGCTGGACCCCGAATGATGGTGCAAGCCCCGCTCTTTGGCATCACTCTTGTGGCGTTCGAGCTGCAGAAGAAGTATATGGAGTCGATGTAAGGTAGCGAACTTGTGCTGTACTGGACGATAGAGGAGCAGGAGAGTCGCTTCTCCGTATTATATACTTTCACCAACTCCCAGCACGAGCAGCACGCTTGTCCTGGGTAGTTGTGCAGTGTTCTGTTAAGTGTTCAGGGACTAGTTCCCACAACTCTCTCGGGTGGAATGTGCCACTTTGAGACTCTACTTGCGAGCGACCTTGCAAGTGAGACCAACGTGACTTCACGCTACCAGATTGCATTCGCTACAATGTAAATCTGCTCACTAGATCAGAGTCACTGTTCTAGCAATTGAAAGTGCTTCGGAAAGAGAGATCTGCGGTGTAGTTCTTGTTTTGCATTCACGAAACGTGTGCAGCATAGATATTTGCACAGAACGTGAAGCTTCCCATGACGGAAGCGGCGCTCGATGCCGACGTCGAAAAGTTTGTTGCACCAGACCCGTTGATCAGGACTATCCATACTTTAGTCACATTGTCGTGGGGTCAGAACGAGCTCCACGCTGATCCTAACGACCACTGACGTATTGAATTGAGCACAGACGCGTGCTTTAAAATTGCATGGGACCGTTCAGATAATTCAACAGGTGCATCAGCGTCTTATCCATTTCGCTTGCAGTCCGTTTCCACTGTTATCTTCACTTTCGTGGAAAAAGTTTGTTATTTCGGGTCCAGACAACTCTGAAGCTCGTGAACCTCTTACATTCCAAGACGACACAAATCGACAATGGAGCTCCTGAGGTTCTCCAGTCGGTCTGCTCGATCGTTTGTGTCGGTTGCACCGTCGACGAGCGCTATCCGGTCGGTGACCGTGAAATCAACTCCTGATCATCCACCTCCAGACTCATCAACGTCGTCCAAGCAAGAAACAACACGAAAACCAACGAATGAGGTAGGACCTGCTGCCGAAAGCACCAAAGCAAAGTACAAGCCGGGAAGATTGGACATTTACCTGCTGGGAATCACCATCGTCATCGGCGGACAATACTTTGCTGGAATGCAGGCATTTCGGCCGGGTTGTACAGTTTTCTCATATCATACTTCCTCATCGCGATGGCGTACGTTATTCTTTGCTGCTGCACCGCCGAAATCACTGGAGCATTGCCGTTTGCAGGAGGAGCTTACGGGTTGGCTCGTTGCACCCTCGGGTTCTATCCAGCGTTCATGATCGGGTGTTGTGAAGCGCTCGAGTATATCGCGTATGTTTCGACATCAACTATTGCTTTCGTCGACATTGTTGTCGATATTGCACCAGCAATGACGGACTACAGACCGCTATTATGGGCTCTCTTCTACGTGAGCGCGCTCTACTTCCACATCAAAGGAGATCGAGTGTTCTGGATTTTCAACATGGGACTCGGCATTGTTTCCTCTTCATCGTCATACTCTACTGCATTGGCTCGCTACCTTTTGTCAGCTTTGCTAAGTACGCAGTTGACCCCGACCTTGAATTCGTTGATGGATTTTCAGGATTTATAAAAGCGCTGCCTCTTGCGGCATGGTTTTTCGTTGGAGTCGAAGCCCTTCCACTGGCAAGTGATCAAGTTGAACAGCCGAAAAATATCGTCCCCATTGCACAGGTTGCGTGTGTTGTTACGCTATTTTTCACTGGGATGACTGTGTATTTTGTCACGGTGTCGCTGCCACCAGGTCTAGCCGAGCTTCCAGGTGAGCTGGTTCCGTTTGATAATGGCTTTCAACTGTTCTTGAATGTCCCGCTACGCGGCGACCATTTTATCACTGCCTGCAACCTACGCAACCGCATTCGGGTTTATGTGGTGCTACGGGAAGCTTATTCATGCCATGGCAACATCGAAACTCCTGCCAGTGTTCCTCGCGAAGACGACAAAGAAAATGATACAGCGCATGCTGCTCTTCTTGCAGGAACAGCATTGAGCTACGCTCTTTGCCTTGTCGTATACTTTGAACCATCAATCGGGGTGAACCTCTTCAACATTTGCATGCTGTCCGGTTTCATGTCGTACACAGGGCAGTGTGTCGGCTATATCTCTCTCAAACACAACTATCGCAACATCAAAAGTTCGGCATTTCGAAGCCCTTTTGGGTCATTGGGAGCCTTGTTTTCCATGTTTGTTTGGATACTAAGCACCATCGGAATCGTCGGATTCCAGGAAACAACGAGTTTGAGACGATCGTGTTCCTGATTGTCGTCGCGCTGCTGACGGTATTTTACTATGGATATGCTCGAAAACGACAAACTTTCTCACCACAAGAGAATCGGGTGATGTTGGTGGCACATGTGACTAAATTCAATATCAAAAGGTGGCAGCAAGCCGTCACCACAACAACCACAAGTCTACTACAACAGGGACAACAGGCAGCCACCACGCAGGCGCAACTAGTGAGAATTCGGAGCACTCAAAGAGAGCCCAGGAACAGGAGCTCGCAGAAATCAGTTAGGAGCGCAGGGAAGTAGAATATTCTAGTTTCATTTATACAATAATGTATCGAGCCCTGGTGTTTTTCATTGCAGTTTCAGCGGTCTGTTTACGATGAACTCCCGTGCTAGAATACTGCGTGCTTTATAATACCCAAAAGCTCGAGCGTGGAGTTCTCAAACTCTTGAATCCACACAGACAGGTTTGTACTCTTTGCATTGCTCTTTATGTTCTCTTGGTGTCACCGTCCGTTAAATGGTCGGATGTCTCCGACGCTCAAACGTGGTACATTACACCCAGCACCAAAACTTAAATGCTCCGACATCGACTTTGTGGTGCAGTTGTAGATGCGCATGGCTTACCTGTAGTCAAGACTCTCACTAACCTTCTATGAAGTCTTTATATTGCACTTCGCGTACAAACAGATTGGTCCGACTGCCACCTAGTCTGATCACAAGGACTAAGGGCACATGCAGAAAAAAGCTCTGCTCTTCGATTCGACGCCCACGAAACAAAGAGATTATAAACACGAGAAGCCCATCAAAGCTATTTCCAAGATATCTAGCAAAACCTGAAGCTACCCTGGGTATCGATTTATAGGATACAACACCCTAATAAACGTAGTCGATGCAGCGACAAATTAACACTATCGAGGATAGCATTTTCTCGATAGTGTTAATTTTCACTGCACGGCGTAGGTCATGGGATTGCTCAACTATTTCAGCTACATAATATGTGCCAGTGCAGACCACGAGATAATATCATAATATGATATTATCATAATATGATATTATCTCGTGGTCTGCACTTGGCAATTATCCTTTCCGTAGATTGCCTCTCGAACCTAGCTAGCTATAAGGACGACACTTTTGAAGCTGACTAGGACGACCTGAAATTCCTTCACAGCAGAAGAAAACAGAGAGAGCGCCTTCGGATTACGATGGGCTCCTAAAATTTATCCTCGATCAGTAGTGAGCCATGGTGTCTGTGACTTTATCGATTGCAGCAAGGAAAAATGCAAGATCTGATGAGAGCTACCAGGCCAGAATTTTTTTACGAAAGCAACTTGAAATATCGGACATCTACCTCGTCGGAATCACCATGGTCATCGGCAAACAGAACTTCTGTTGAAATGCAGGTATCTCGGCGGACTCTACAGCTTATTGAAAGCATACTTTGTGATGGCGTACATGATATCGCCAGCGTTTTACCTTTAGGGGGCTCATACGGATTGGCCCTTGGTTTTATCCAGCTTTTGTGATCGTGTTTTTTGGAGAAGTGCTCGAGTACGATCAAGTCGAGCAACCTAAAGATGTGTAACGTGGCTGGTTTACTCTGCACGCCGAGCTTGTCGAAGCTCTCAGCGCTGTTCCTGCGCGCTCGCCGGGTTCAACCGCCTTGTCGCCGTTTGCTTACTTGCACACCTGTTGGCCGACGGAGAGCAACTGTCTTCTCCGCGCCGGTCACGTTGTCCGTCGACTCCGTGCCAATTTATTACCAACTTTTACCAACCGTCTTCCGTTCGTCCGTCCGTTCACTACCAACCTTCTGTCCACACGTTCGGCTACTACTGAGCTTTGTACACTGAGTGCAACACACTGGTTGCTGTCGGTCACTGCCGACGTCGCCCACTTAGCCACTTGGGAGTACGCCCCTCGCGCCTTCCCTTCTAGCGCAGCCTTCAGCAGACTTGGAAGCACACTGGCCTCCTACTCCGCGCACACACCCTTCGCTGTCTCCCGCCTGTCCTTCCGCCTGGCCTTGGTACAACCTCCGAACTTCCGCCTGAAATGCCCAACTAACACCCTCGGTGCTAGTCGACGCCCGCCTGAAATGCCCAATCAACACCCTCGGTGCTAGTCGACGCCCGCCTGATACTTTACTTCCGTGTTTCGGGTCGCGTCGAGTGCCGAGTGCTCTCGTCGCGTCGAATCCAAAAGTGTCCAGCCTTTGCCGGCCAGTCCTCCGTCTCCGAACCGCCGCCTGCCTTGCCCTTAACTTGCAACCCCTTAGGATCGCATCCTTCTCAGCCTGCCTCACTTCGTGGCAGCTGCTACCGCCGTGCAAGTCCCACTTGGTCTCCCTGTCGTGCCTTCCGCCGATCTGTCCATCACGCCCGTGCTTCAACGTATGCGCCCTCCTACACGGCTTCCTCAAAAGAAGGGTCTCCACGACCCGTCCGTCGCCGAATAGTGCGTCAAATGCTCTGACGGACACCCATTTCGCCGTTCGCCGTCTGCCTGTTGCCGGTCGTTGTACGTCTCCTGCAACGGGTAACAACTCGTATTCGAGGACGTACTGCCCTGCACGATTTTGCCGCCGTCGTCTCCGTCCTTCCGTCCATCGCTCACCCGTGCTGTCTGCGCTCGTAGTGGAATTCCTCCGTCGTTTTGTTCCGCCAACTGCCGGTGCGGTGTCAGTAGGAGCCTTCGCTGCTCGTACAGCCGCTCCTACCGCCGTGACATCACTCCCCAGCGCCTTGACTTTCATGCTCCAGTTCCGCCGTAATGTCCGACGCCACCGTCTTCAGTAATGGTTCCGGGTAGTGATAGCTCACCATGAAGGAGGTGTGTGCTATAATTACCTCCGGTTCACCTGTCTTATCCTCACGCAGTAGCAGGAAGTTGTCGTACCCGGCAGATTCGATGATGCGCATCGGACCCATCCACTGGTGTACAAACTTCGTTGCTTAAGCTCCTCGTGGTGGGTTGTATACCCACACCCGATAGCCAACATTAAACGTCCGTCTGCTCGAACGTTCCGATTATAATAGCGCGCCTGACGTTCCTGTTCTCTCCTCTAGCGTGCTCTGCGCACTCGTGACTCTTCGCCATCGCCGTGAGCAACCGCTCATGGTACTCTGGAAGCTCGCCAGCCTCCATCACCTCTGTTCGCCGCATCAACTCGTTCGGGGCCGAAGGCGCCTACTCATCATCAACTCATTTGGTGATAACGCCACTGTGGAATGTCTAGCGGAGTTATACGCGTACACTGCGAATTTCACCCACAGCTTCCAATCGTTCTGCCGCTCGTCCTCCATGACCGTCGCCACCATGTGTTTCCACGTACGATTAAACCGCTCCACCAAGCCTATCATCTGGGGCCTGTACGGGACTGGATTAATCTGCCTTGCCTGTAAGATGAGAACCAACTGCTCGATGACATGGCCCGTCATCTCTGGTGCTCCATCCGTCAGCAACTCCCGAAACACCCCGAATTTCAACACAATTTCTTCCATGATGAACGTCGCCACGTTCTCCGCTGTGTGCTCCACCATGCTGGTCGCTACCGCGTATCGTGTCACATATTCCAACGCCGCCACAACGTATCGGTGTCCGCCTTCCGCCACCGGAAAAGGCCCAGCGACATCGAGCGCCCACCTGTCGCCGACGTCGCCACCTCGAATGCTTCGTAATGGAGGGATAACCTCCCTTGGTCGTGCCTTCCTGCTGCCGCACTCTGACAACCTCTGACCCACTTGTTTACCGCACGTAGCAATCCTGGCCACCAGTAAAGCCTTGCCACCCTGCCGTACGTATGTGGTCCTCTCAAATGCCCTGTCCAAACTGAGCCGTGTATATCCTTGAACACCGTCCCCCACAGTGCCGGTGGTAAAACAACTCGTCGTCCTTGCTGGGTGTGAATGACCACCAAGCCAAACGTCTTCTTCACCTTCTTGCCTTGATACGTGCCCGTTGCCATCAGCTTCTGTACTAACTGGCTGCTCTGCTGTGCTTCGGCGATATCATCGTCCACTCAGCTGCAACGTTGGTTCTCCTTCCGGAGGTGCTGCCTCGTCGCCACCCTCTAGATCATCGTCCACGTCACCGCCTGCCGCCGTCCCGTTTCGTAATGCCACATCACTGTCGTCTACGCGAGGTGCTGTCCTGCCGGCATCCGTCCGTGTCACCTTCGTCTTGCCTTTTCCTTGCGAGGTCACTCCTTCCGACGTCGTGGGCTGCCGCCCTGTCACCTTCGTCTACCGGTCGCTGGTAGCTGCCACTGCTTTGCTGGGTAACGTCAGTGTCCGCCATCTACCATCTTCACCAATGACCCGCTGTGTCCGTTGCTGTACCGCCGCCGAACTTGTTGCTGGTGGTCCGCCGCAATCGACGCCGTTCCGCCGTCATCACACTAGACTCGTTGTCAGCTCCTTCCTGCCTTGTTGCCACCGATTGAGGCATCTCGCCACGCCCCTCTGTCCTTCGCCGTGCTGCTCGTTGTGTCTCGGCCGCCGTATTCGACACTTCCGAGGTGCGCTGTTGCTTGTACTGCCGTTCTCGTGCGCTTCGCTGGTTGTGGTCGCCGGTGTCTCCTGTCGCACTGTCGTAGCACCATGTCCTTGCGTACAGTCCGTTGCAGCGTCGTCTCGTTCACCGTGCTCGTGTCCACGTACCGACGCATCTTGCGTTTGCCTGTCGCCGCCGTTCGTTGCCGCCGACGTCACTCGTGCTCCTCCCGTTAAGGCTTCTGTAGTGTCGGCCCTTGCCGCGGCGACCGCCACCGCCGTCACTGGATCCGAGGTCGTTGCCACCGCCGATACCGTTGCTGACCGCGAATCGTTCTCCACTGGTCCTGATGCTTTTGTCGGTGCTGATTGTATTGTCGCCGCGTCACCCGCCGTTGCCACCACCGAACTTGGTCCTGACGCCACCGTAGTTTCTGGTAAAGCCTGTCGTGCCGCCGCTTCCGCTTGTGTCGCCGCCGCTTGCGCCGCCGCTTCTTCGCGTTTCCGAGTGGCTCGTGTCACGGCGCGGACAACTGCTGACTGCCGTCCTTCGCGTGCCCACCGCCGCTTTGCCGTGTTGTCACCGGTTGCAATTCCTTCGTCGCCGTCGACTCTGCCACCGCCGTCGTCCTTACTGCTGGACCGTACTTCGAGTGCCGTGCTGCCGTAACTTCTGCTGCCGTGCCGTCTTCGCCTGCCGTCACGCCGGCTTCGCCTGTTGCCGTGCCGTCTTTGCCTGCTGTCACGCCGGCTTCGCCTGTTGCCGTGCCATCTTTGCCTGCTGTCACGCCGTCCTCGCCTGTTGCAGTGCCGTCTTCGCCTGCCATCGCGCCGTCCTCGCTTTCCTGCTGTCGCCTCCGTCTAGAAGGTTGGCTGCTGCGTTTCTGCCGTCCAACTGCTACGAGTACTGCTGCTGGTGCTCGGGAGAGCGCATCGGCCACCACATTGGTGCTGCCAGGCCGATACAAAATTTGGAACTCATACTCCTGCAAAGTGAGCGACCATCTGTGTAGTCGTCCTGCTAGATTCGGCCGTGTCATCAACCATTTTAGCGCCGCATGATCTGTCACGTCGTAAACGTTCTGCCGTACAAATAGGGCCTGTACAACTTTACTGACCATACCACCGCCAAGCACTCGAGTTCCGTGATGATATAGTTCGACTCCGCACTGCTGTTCACCTTGCTAGCGTAGGCGATAGGCTGCCACCCTGCTCCCTGATCTTGCATGAGGCACGCGCCCAAGCCAACTTTACTAGCATCCGTCACCAACCGAAATGGAAGCTCAAAATTCGGGTAGACGAGCAATGGCTTACTGGTCAACGCCGCCTTCACTCGCTCGAACGCGAACTCCTGCATTTCCGTCCATTCCCAAACACAATCCTTCTTAAGTAGTCGAGTCATCGGAGCCATGATGCTGCCGAACGAATCGATAAACTTTCTGTAGTAGCCCGCCAAGTGGACGAACCTCTTAACTTCCACGGCATCCCGGGGCCTCCGGAAATTTGCCACCGCGTCAATTAACCGTTCCACCGGCCGAACTCCGTGATTACTCAATTCGTGCCCGAGATACTCCATCGTCGTCGTCGCGAACACACATTTCTTAATCAGTCCTGCGTCTGACAAGCGCTGCAGAACGCACGCCAACTCCTCTATATGCCGTTCCACGCCGCCGCGCGTAAAGACGACAATATCGTCTAGATAAACTAAACACGAAATCCATGTCAACCCTCGTAATACGCCGTTCATCATCCGTTGAAAGGTCGACGGGGCATTCATTAGGCCAAACGGCATTCGCAGGAAGCGATACAGTCCTTGCTTCGTCGTGAATGCGGTCTTGTCCTTATCTTCCGCCGCCACACCAATCTGCCAATATCCAGCTCTGAGGTCGAGGGTGGTGAAGAGCTGCGCTCCTCCAAGTGCTTCCAACGTCTCGTCAATTCTTGGCAAAGGGTACACATCCTTTTTGGTGACGCTGTTTAAGGCTCGATAGTCTACGCAAAATCTAACTTCACCGTCTTTCTTCCGCACTAGAACTACCGGAAATCTCCATGCACCGTTGCCCTCCTCAATTACGCCGGCCTTGAGCATCTTGCTCACGTTTTCTTCAATAATCGCATCTTCTGTCTGCGCGTGCCTCCTCCGTTTCATCATGATTGGCGCCGTGTCACCGGTGTCGATGTGATGCTGCACATCTAACGCCGTCACAGGCGGGCAATCTCCTGCGTTCACTGTCAGTTCCCGATACGATCTGAGTAATCGCAGTACCAACGTTCGCTCGTCTTCATTCTGAACGCCGATTTGCACCTCCTCCTCATTGTCTCGTGGCGTCGCGTTGTCACCCAGTTCGTCGAGCCATTGGTCGAGTCGCTCTCGATCCAACTCGCCGTCCATTGTCAACACCGCCATGTCTTTTTCGAGCGGTATCCATCGTCCCAACTCCTTCTTCGATGGCAGCTTGACTCGGCCACCGCCAACATTATTGCCGGGACCCATGCCTTGCCGTCACGAGCCTCCGCTACTGTCGCCGCCAGCATCACCGAGCTGCAACTCGCCGCGGGCACGAAGATGCCTTGTTCTCCGTCGGGCGTCGTCACTGCTACCTCCATCGGTGTCACCGTGCTGTGTGCCAGCCGCACACGTCTCGCCAACCTCACCGCCGCGATCTTTGCCTTCCGTTTCCGCTGTCTGTCCGAGATGGGATCACCACTTGCTGGTCCCGTTCTTCGTATCTAACTTCGTTGCGGTCGAAGTCCATGGTAGCCCGGTGTCCACGCATAAAGTCAACGCCGACCAGGAACTCATCCGTGCAACCTTCGATTATACACGCCTTCACACTCACCGCCTGTCCAAAGGCGTTCTGCATCTCGAACGTCCAGACTCCAAGTACATCGAGTAAAAAGCCGCCAATGCCCTCGACAAAGTCCACCGGCGCTTTCTCCTTCGCTCTCTCTCCTCGCATCATCCAGTCGGTTCCTGCCACCGAATAGCGCGCTCCACTGTCGAGCTTCACCGGTCACCGCTCGCCGTCAACAGTCATCGTCGCTGTTGGCAGACCATCGTCCGCCTCAATGTCAAATCCAAGTAGTGTACCTGTTGCTGCCAGCACACTCGCTGTCTCCTGTTGCTTTCGGACCAGACTCACTTTAGCGCCTGCCTCATGCTGCGTGGTCGCCTCCGCAGACCGCCGAGTCTTCTGCTCCATCAGCTTCGTCCGAGCTTCCGTTGCCTGCTGCTGCCGCCGTGTTTGTCGTTCGCTGTCCAGTACCGCCACCAAATGCTCCACGTCTTGCTGTTCGTCGGGGTCGGGCCGCCACGTCTTGCTGACAGCTCGCTCCTTCCGTCGTCGCTTGGCATCGTGTTGCGACTGCTTTGCCACCGTCCGTACCTCGGCCATGCTGCCCAGGCTCTTTATCAATTCGTCACCGAGTTCCAGGTTCATCTGCACCGTCGTTTCGCCGTCTTGATGTGTCGCCATCATAGCTGTCACAACGCCGCCTTCCTCAGCTAAAAGTCCATCGCCGCTGGCTGGCGTGCTACCACCTCCAACTGCACGTACTGCTCCCACGATCGCCGGCCCGCCTTCCTCACTCCGACCCTCTTGAACCGGGTGCTGGTAGCGTCTTGACGTGATGTCAGGTCGCACCGTAGCGACGTACCGTCCTGCTCGATCGCCGTCTCTCGCCGTCATTTCTTCTTCCAAAGCTGCACTTGTCATCATCATCGCTTTGGTAACACGCACCTCTTGTTGCGTGCTCTCCACGTCCTGTTGCGTGCACTCCGAGTCCAATTCGAAGTGTCGCTCCGTTTCCTGGTCTGCCTCGCTCATCGTCACTTGCGCGAGCCTGTCACCTTCTGCCGCCTTGACCTGCGGCTCGTCACACATGGTCTCGTTCTCTTCTACACGTCCTCGTCCTCTCGCCACCAGTACTGCCACCGCCGGAGCCTCGTCTTCCACTGCTGGTTGCGGGAGCGGGGTCACCTGCACCGACTGGCCGTCACTGCTGTCTCTTCTTGTCATTGCCTCCGCCGTACTCGCCGTCAACACCTGGGGATCTCGTTCCACCGTCGGACGCAATACTCCCCTACTGCGCCCGTTCCTCGTTTTCCACTGGCTTCTGCCTCGCTGCTCGCGCCGCCAAGTAGGCATCGTTACGCGCCTTTGCCTCGGGGTCAGTGCATCGATCTGCAAAGTGTCCGGCCTTGCCACACGCGTAGCATGTGTGTAGCTCGCTGGCGCCTCTGCCGGTTCCACCCAGTGGTCGTATGCTGCTGGTTGGTGGCTCTTCCACCGTCACCTTGCGCACCGCCGCCTTCCTGTTCTTCTTTCGTTTGGCCGGTGGGGAACCACCGCCACTGCTGGATTCTTCGGAGTCGCCACTCCTCACTAGCATCACCTTCGCCTTCTGTTCGGTGCTGTGCTTGCTGTTCGGACGCTTCTCCTTATGCTTATGCTTCCGGTCTTGGCGCTCCTTTCTCGCCGTCCTCGCCCAGTACCTGCCGTTCCAGACTCGTCCTTCTGGCACATCCCACGTGCCGGAGTATTTGTTGTACACACCTTGCGGATTTGTAAAGTAAGCCATGTTGCTTTCGCCGTCAGCCGCCGCCTTGCCAGTCTTGTCGGGCTGTTCTAACGCGCCGTTCACCAGCCCTGCTCCGCCGGGGATCATCATCACTTGCCCCATGGTGCCGTCCATTGTCACCATGTAGGGGTTTGGTGCCGTGGCCCACGCTTGGCCGATGTTCTGCATGCCCTGTGCGACATTGTCCATCGGGTCGTCGATCTCCGTGGCCTTGTCCACAGCCGCCTCCAACGTCCTTGGCTTCGGGTGTTGCTTTACCAGCTGCCGTGTCGTCTTGTCCAGATTGCGGTAAAACTGCGCCAGCAGTACTCGTTCTCTGACCTTATTCCGTCCGACGAGATCGCGAAGTCCCGCCGCAAAGTCCGCGTAGGTCTCCCCGGGCATCATTCGTCTCATACTTACACGCCATTCCGCCGTCGCCTTGTCAGGTCGCTCACCGTAGCGCCTGACCAACGCCGCATTCAGGTTCGTCCAGGTCCGTTGTGAATCCGTGAAGTCTTCATTCATTTGTACCCACCACCGTGTTGCACTGTCTTGTAGCTTGTTGCCGACGATGTAGTACACTCCTCGTCCGTCCACTCGCCACGTCCTGAGATCCGCGCACCTTGAAGCGCCAAATCAAACTTTGCGATCCATGTCGACACCGATACTTGCGGACACGGCTTGAACATGGTCAGATCGAGCTCCTTGATGCTCTTTCTGTGGTGTCGATGGTGTACCGACGGCTGAGGGGTACGTTGGGGCGAATGCCGTCTCCTATCGCGTCCTCGCCCTCGCCGTCGACTCGACACTACTTCCGTCGCTGCTGCTGCTGCTCGAACTGCTGCTGTCGAAGTCATCGTCGCTGCTACCGTCAGGTGGGTACCTGGAGGGTAACCGCCCTCTCGTACGCTGTCCTGTCGCCGTGGTGCTTCGTCCTGTGGCCTGGGAGGTTGCTGTTGCTGCCGTCGCCGACTGCTGCTGCCCCGTGGCCGCCACCGCCGTAGTCGCCGGTTGCTGCTGTCCGTGACACCGCCGCCGTGGTTGTTGCCGGACTCGGCACCGTTGTTCCTGTCGTTTGTCTGGGTGGAGCCACCGCCGCAGGGGTCACTGCTGCGCTCTGACTTCCCTCTAAGCCGTCTATTCGGCTCTCCATCCTTCTCATGGTGGCCAGCACTTGCTGCATCACCATGGCCAGAGATGTCACGTCCATCACGCCGGCCGCCGTCGCCGTACTTCCACCATCATTGCCTGCTGGCGGGACCGTGCTGGCTGGACGCCAGTCGTAGCCGCCGTTGCTGCTTGTCCTGTACTCGCACTGGGTGCGACTGGTGCCGCAGACCCTCGAGTGTCCGTTAGCTGCGTTGCTAATGCCGCTGCAGGTGCTGCCACTGCCGCAACTGCGTTTGCTGTCCGTGGCGACTGCGAACGTGTCACTATTCTGCCTGACGCCGCCGTCGTCGTTCTCACTTTGCTCATCGTGCTCGAGGGTTACTGCCACCCGAGACACGCCGCCGTTACTGAAACCGTGTATCAAAACTGCCCCTGTATGACCACCATGTAACGTGGCTGGTTTACTCTGCACGCCGAGCTTGTCGAAGCTCTCAGCGCTGTTCCTGCGCGCTCGCCGGGTTCAACCGCCTTGCCGCCGTTTGCTTACTTGCACACCTGTTGGCCGACGGAGAGCAACTGTCTTCTCCGCGCCGGTCACGTTGTCCGTCGACTTCGTGCCAATTTAATACCAACTTTTACCAACTGTCTTCCGTTCGTCCGTCCGTCCACTACCAACCTTCTGTCCACACGTTCGACTACTACTGAGCTTTGTACACTGAGTGCAACACACTGGCTGCTATCGGTCACTGCCGACGTCGCCCACTTAGCCACTTGGGAGTACGCCCCTCGCGCCTTCCCTTCTAGCGCAGCCTTCAGCAGACTGGGAAGCACACTGGCCTCCTACTCCGCGCACACACCCTTCGCTGTCTCCCGCCTGTCCTTCCGCCTGGCCCTGGTACAACCTCCGAACTTCCGCCTGAAATGCCCAACTAACACCCTCGGTGCTAGTCGACGCCCGCCTGAAATGCCCAACCAACACCCCGGTGCTAGTCGACGCCCGCCTGATACTTTACTTCCGTGTTTCGGGTCGCGTCGAGTGCCGAGTGCTCTCGTCGCGTCGAATCCAAAAGTGTCCAGCCTTTGCCGGCCAGTCCCCGTCTCCGAACCGCCGCCTGCCTTGCCCTTAACTTGCAACCCCTTAGGATCGCCATCCTTCTCAGCTTGCCTCACTTCGTGGCAGCTGCTACCGCCGTGCGAGTCCCACTTGGTCTCCCTGTCGTGCCTTCCGCCGATCTGTCCATCATGCCCGTGCTTCAACGTATGCGCCCTCCTACAACAGTACCCTCTCTCGGATCCACATGCCATCGAAGGAGCAATTCATTGAAAGTGCGGAGATTTTTTGCGGTATCACACGCGCAATCAGTAGCAATAACACAGAGGTTGCTTGATAGATGTGTTTGCCGTAGTAGGGATACCCCGTCATCAGAAGTGCCTCAATTGTTGTGCATCGCTTGTCATGGTATGTGACGTAAGCCACGTCGTTGCAATCATGGAAAAGCTTTTGGAATGGTGCTCCGAGGCAATTCCGCTCAAAGGAGGTCAGATTGTCGACTAGTGCTCCATCGTATGGCATTTGTTTTCTGCCACCCAGATCACCGGTTGTATCTTGTGTCGGAAAAGCAGCAACCCGAGTAATGTCAAATTTCTGAATCCTTCTTTGTAAGCCTGTCAGTGATCCCCGGGCTGCGTTTGTGCCATTTAAAGGTAGTTTCTTTACAAGAAAAGAAATGACGACCGCAATGAAACCGAAGCTCACAGACAATACCGTCGCAATGATTGGCATGTTGACGGTGAAAAGGATGCACGCATCGTTTAGACCACAATACTTCGCTCCTCGAGAAGAATTCTTGCGCAAAATCTCCGCGTTCTGCGGGATAATATCCAAAATCGGTGTTCGCTGCACGTAGAACAGCGCAGAACCCACGACTATGGTGATGATAATCTGCATTACCTCCCATGTCAAGCGGAAGTGGCGGTCCAGTTGTTGTTCTCCCGAGCGTGCCTTTGCCAAATTGATGAATGTGTATGAGAAAACGAAGAAGCAGCACGTGATGTTTGCAATGGACTCTGTTGTTAGGGTGCCAGTTGCAAGCCCAAGCAAATACAAATCCGAGCAATTCACAAGGTGATATAGGACTTGTGCAAGATAGACCACTTGCATTCTTCCCATTTGACATCTGTACGCCCAGATTTGTGTGAGAAGCACAGATCGCTTGTGTGACATAACCTGGTAGAGACTACTCAACCCCATGAGGAGTATCTGCATAACAGCAAGGCCTGGCAGCACGTTAATTCTGACTGAGTCGGCGTATCGGCTTCGGAACGTGTTGGCGATAATAAGAGTACGACCTGGAATACTGGCATCCATGGCGTTCACCCACTCCCAATTCGAGTTATAATAGTTGCGAATGCAGACATCACCCGTGCTGCATAGTGGAATACCATCAGGAGAATGTATCATCAAACCGTAACTCTCCCAATGCTTCACCACCCCGCATGTGTCTTCGATGTAGACACCTGTCGTATTTACTTCACGCACACGAAACCGCCGTAGTAGGCTCGAAGTAGAGGTTGAACGACACTCTTCGCCCCATATTTCGTGTTCGTGGCCAGGATCTCACGTGAGACCGGGGGCATACTGCTCGTAAATATGTACGGGAACAGCGTCAATTTTTTCTGGAACGACAGCAAGCAAGTCCTCTCCGTTTGTTGTGAGAGCCAGCTTGGACCCAACAAGACTATCATCTATTGTGACGACAGGACGACATTCGGTGAAGTCTGGAAAGACGTTCAAATCTACAGCGGCGACTTTGCCAAAGTTTGAATCTCCAGCTTTCGTTGGATACTGAAAAAGTCTCCCGATCGCGATCATATTCCATGGCGAGGCACACTCATCTGCGCGATTGATGGCAATCTCGAGCTCACGTATCATCTGCGGTGCGACGCTAATATTTAGCATGACGATAACATCCAGTACTTGCTGAGGCGTTCCCGTGACAGCACTGTATGTGGATCCCCAATCGCTGATGCCGCTTTGGCACACAGCACCTTGAGCATCTAAAGCTTCCGCTAATGCGAGAGCTTCAGTACTTAGAGGAGTGAAGTCATACTGCGATTCTTTTGACGTAGTCCCGCAAAGGCATTGAAGGTCGGGGCGATGGTGAGTGCATTACTCTGGAACATTGTGTACTTGAGCAGGCCGATCTTGCACGGGTCCAAGCACCCCGTGCATCCACCAGCTAAAGACATATCGCTCGCCGTGAACGAAAAGAAGCTTTTATCAGCTTTAATGAAAACTGTTCCATCCGTGAAATACCCGGTGCCCACGACAGTAGCAATAGCGCGATAGGCCCTAGAATAACGCGCCCTGCGATGGCCAAACATCCTGCGATGACTGAAGGTTTTAGTAGTATTCTCCAGCCTCGGTTCTTGCAGTTGATTGACTGCTGATGATAATAATTTGATGCCCAGTCCGCCGAAGTGACGTGGCCACCAGGGACAATCGTTTCTCCTCGCATATTAGAATGGTCGATTGGGCACTGTCCAGCTAAAGAAGTTGTGAACACTGCAGTAACTCAGCTAAATTGAGCAGAGGGGAGAAATAATGGACGCATCAGACATCGAAAAAGTGCCCGATTTAATCATCCACGGAGTGATGTGCTTGTCCTCCGACTCAACTTCAAGATCAGATCCAGTATCAATCACCGTTGGAGAAATGGCGTATCATTTGTATTGCTGCGACAGCGGTATATGTGATTACCTGCACTCCATCACGGTCGATATAGTAGCACTGGAAATCGTATAGTTATGCAAGCATGTATTTCATGTAGGCATCGTAGCTAGAGTTTCGAGGTATTTGCTGTGGTTCTCACAGCTGCCTAATCGGCCTTATGATGTAGTATCTCTTACGCCACCGGAACAGCACCAGCCAACTTATGGTTCTCCGCACTAGCTGAGTACCACGTACATGAGACTGCTTGTGAGAGCGTGCCTTCTGTCGGATCAACATACCAACGAAGCAGCAGCATGTTGAACGTCCGGAGAACCTTTCTCGGTATTATTCGTGCCACAAGCAACAACATGACGGAGGATGCTTGATAAATGTGTTGACCGTAATAAAGATATCCAGTTAGCAGAAGCGCCTCGACTGTTGTGCATCGCTTGTCATTGTACATGACGTAAGCAATATCATCGCAGTCTCGGAACAGTTTGTTGAACGGTGCGCCAATGCAGTTCCGCTCGAACGAGGTGAGACTATCATGTTGCTTGACTTGGGATGGTGTCGAAACGTTGTCCTTGGTATCTGCTGCTGCGACTTTCGGCATAGATGCAAGATTAGGAACTGATGTAATGCTCATCCGATAACTATGCGAAAGTCGACCTGCCACTACGATCGCGTTCGTCACACCGGGACTTAACTTTTTGCAATAACAGACGTGATGATTGCGATGAGACCCAGCACTACAGACAATACCGCGATAACTAAAGCCATGTTAATCGTGAAGAGGACACACGCATCGTTGAGACCGCAATACTTCGCTCCACGAGCTGTCGTCTTCCGCAAGATTTCAGCATTGTCCGAGATGATGGCATCGAACGGCGTTTGCTGCACAGAACCCAGCACGGACCCCACGACAATCGTGATCACCAACTGCATCGCTTCCCATGTCAGGCGAAAATGGCGATCTAATTGCTGATCCCCGAGCGCGCTTTCAATAAATTAACGAACGAGTACGAAAACCCGAAGAAGCAACACGTGAGATTTGCAATCGATTCAGTCGTCAATGTGCCTGTCGCGAGCCCAATCATGTACAAGTCGGAGTTGTAGATAAGATGGTACGTGATCTGCGCAAGATAGACCACCTGCATTCGACCGTTCTGGCATCTGTACGCCCAGATCTGCGTGAGAATCACCGATCGCTTTTGCGACATCACCTGGTACAGACTGATTATACCCATGAGCAGCATTTGCATGACGACGATTCCAGGCAATACACTGATGCCAACGGTGTCGGCGTAGCGGTTGCGCGACGAATTGATGTTCATTCCAACACGATCTGGTTTGTCGGCCGTTTGATAGGTGACCCATTCCCAGAGCGAGTTGAAGTAGTTGTGAATGCAGACGTCGCCCGCACTACATAGCGGGACATCATCTGGAGAGTGTATCATCAATCCATACGACTCCCAATGCTTAACTATATCGCAAGTGTCTTCGATGTAGATACCTGTTGAATTCACCTCGCGAACGCGGCAGCCACCGTAGTAGGCTCGAAGTAGAGGTTCCACCACGGTTTCTACTTCATATTTCGTATTACTGGCCGGAACTTCGCGCGAGACCGGGGTTATCCGACTCGTAAAGCTATACGGGAACAGCTTCAAAATTTCTGGAACAACACTGAGCAACTCATCGCCATCAGTCACCAATGCCAGCTTGGAACCAACTAGACTATCGTCAAGAGTGACAACAGGTCGGCATTCAGTGTAGTCTGGGAAAACGTTTAGATCTGCGGCAGAAATCTTGGCAAACTCAGCGCTTCCTGCTGTCGTCGGGTATTGAAACAGTCTTACAATACCCAGCATAGTCCACGTCGTGATACACTCGTTGGCCCGTTCAGTTGCCAACTCTAGTTCGCGCACCATCTGCGGTGCGAGGTTAAGCTTGAGCACGACAGTAACATCCAGCAATTGTTGCGCTTCCCCGGTGATAACAATATGAATGGACCCCCACTCACTCGTACCGGTCTGGCAAATGGCGTCACTGGCATCTAGTTTCTCCGCCAGAGCGAGAGCTTCATCACTCAAAGTGCTGAAGTCGTAAAGCGACTCCGTTGGGGCCTGCGCAACGAAGGCATTGAACATCGGACCGTTGGTAAGAGCTTCCCCGTTGAACAGCGAGTACTTGAGTAGGGCGATCTTGCACGTGCCTATGCACCCCGAGCACCCGCCAGCCATAGACAAATCATTTTCAGTGAATGCAAAGATGCTATCGTCGGCTTCAATGAGAACGGTGCCATCCGTGAGGTACCCGGTGCCAAGGAAGAGTAAGATAAGAGCAATCGGTCCCAAGATAATTCGCCCTGTGACGGCGAAAAAGCTCCAAGGACAGACGGTTTGAGTAAAGTTCTCAAACTTTGGTTCTTACGGATGAGTGCCTGTTGATGGTAGTATTCTTTGGTCCAGTCCATCGAATCCTGACTGCTCGGGTCCATCGTAGTATCCCGAAATGAGCGAGCTGTTTTCGTGCGCGTATTCAGCTATGTCTGTCGTGAGAATTTGGACGGCAAAGCTGAAATGGGTCATCTTCCTGTTGGAGGTTCATTGACGTGTCCAACCTTTTAGGACGGTGATCATGGTTTCGTGGAGAAATTCATAGCGCATGATCTCACGTCAGCGACGTGCTCTTGAAGTAGAATGAAACGCGCACTTAGGGTTGATGCCGTGCTCGCCCTGCAAAAATAAAGACAATCGAAACTCGAGTGTTTATTTTGTTACCAGTATAGACGAAACCTTTCTTTCACAAAACCATTTACAAAATGTACGAAACGAACATTCTTACGAAAGCGTAACATCTTGAGCAAAACAAGTATACGAAGCAGCACTCTTTAAACTATCAAAAGCTAGTTTCTGATTGCAAGCGATGCCAATTTTGTCAAATTTCAGGCTCATGAAATCAACATTGTTGCGTATTCATTAAAAAACTAAAGTGGAGGTTTGCTCCCACCAATCTGTGTAAGTGGACTAAGCTCTTATCAACAGTTTGGAGAACAAGAAACGGTTTAGCGGTTAGCGAACTTATGAGGAAGATAGGGCAAGTTAGTGTATCTTGTCTTTTCGGATATGTTATTAAAATAGCAAATACCTCCTCTTGCGAAATGTCAACGACCAAAAGAAAACTGGTTGCTGATACAACTCCGTCAATTACGCACTTCATTTTGGAAACTGTTTTAAAATACGAAGGCGGAATGGGTATCCTTTGGTAGAACCCGTACCGTGGACCACGGCTACTCGTCCTGTTTTTTCTACTTGATTCCATGGATCTCAGTGCTCTCAAATGGTTTGTTGCTCACGACTTCATTCACGTCCTCTAATAAAAACACCAACTTTTGTTTCTTAGAAATTAGCAAACATCAATCAAACACTTCAACAACCAAGCAAAAGCAACTACCACACAAGAATAACGTGACTATTTATTATTCCAGTTATTCTTACCAAAATAGTATTGATATAGCTGTATCACTTGAAATGTGCCTAAAGGAAGGGCGACCAGATGCAGACAAACCAATATTGGTTCAATGACAAGCGAGTCGTCGAAACGTCCGTCTTTTGAGTTTTAAAGCTGGTAACGTCACGGTCGACTGTTGTCTCCCCTGAGATAGCACATCCAGACAACGGAAAGAGCACTTCATGGATGAGATGAGCGCATGGCTAACTCAGGCCAGCGAGAGGTTCGCTTGCTCGAAATGGATCCATGCTGCAACGGATCAGATGGTGCTTTCAACGCGGTTACAGCGGAACGGACAATGCCAAGAAAGTCCTTCGGAGTACCAGGTGACATGCGCTGTCGCACACATAGTGAGCCGCATGTCGCCGTGAATCCCGACGGCAGCGCCACTCGTTTCCACATGGCTACATCTTTTCTTATGGTCGTCGTGGAAGTGCAAAATGTCACTGCAACTTCAGTAGCCTGCGTCATCAAATACTTCAGTACAATTCATGCCTTCGTTCTTCTTCTCTCTATCGTATTGATACAGATCAGACAAAGCTACACAGAATCTAGACCTACAATCCCTCTAACTACCACATCATAAACAATCACGGGTCGGAGCTCACATAGGTGCAACTCTCGCTCTCTGCGCCAATCACCGCGCGTCTACCCCCGATGTCGCAATCGCTCCAATAGCTCCTCACCATAATCAAACCAATCGTCCACATCAATAGAGCAGCATGTTGATCCCCGAGTTCTCGGCGGCCTCGGCCTCGTCCGTAGACGCGCAGTGCTCGCTGCTGCGCCGCCTCAGCACCTTAGGCTTCGTCTACGCCAAGTTGCCGGTGCGTCAATTGCGTGAGTTGGCGCCGCGCGTGCCGGCCTTCAACACGGAGCCGAGAGACCTGGCGCTCAAAGGCTCGCTGCTTGAGTCCCGCACGCTGTTGGGCCCGTTCTCGGCCGAGATGCTCGAGCCACTGGCCTTGTGGCTGGACCAGGGCGTGCAGAAGGTGCTGGTGGACGCAGCGTCCAGCGAGGACGCGGAGCTTGAGCGTGTGGCGGTGGCTGTGTCCGAACTGCCGGCCACGAGAGTTTTGCTGCGCATCCCCGTGCCGTCGCTCCACGCGCGAGAAGTGACGGATCTGAGGGAGAAATTGGGCCGGCTGGAGGGCACGGCGAGCGGCGTGGTGCTCGTCATTGACCAGCTCACACTCACGCAGGAGAACGGCTTCGAGGCGTTGTTTGCAAGCCTGCAAGCGCTCCGCAAGAGTGTGGACGACGCGTTCCTGTTCGCCGTGGAGATGCACACTGGAGCTGCAGCGGTGACCAACTCGGTCGTGGCGCTGGCGAGGATCGAGGAGTTCCATCGCAAGAACATCCACGTGGTGGCTCAGGGATACTGCAATGGCGAAGGAGAGGACCAGATTGACATGGTGACGGGAGCGCTGGTGGACGCTGGACTGGCGTTCGTGCAGTGTCTGTGTACCGACCGTCCGGATGGGCTGTTCACGACAGTGGTGGCCGATGAGGCTGGTGTGGCGCTGGGTCTTGTGTACTCGAGCAAGGAGAGCATTTTGACCGCTGTGGCTAGCGGACGCGGCGTCTACTACTCGCGGTCACGCGGCGGACTCTGGAAGAAGGGAGAGAGCAGTGGCAACGCCCAGAAGCTGATTCAGCTTGACATGGACTGTGACAGTGATGCCTTGCGCTTTACTGTGAACCAGACGGGGGCCGGGTTCTGCCACCTAAACACCCGCACATGCTGGGGTCGCGACGGCGGCCTTCGTGCCCTGGAGGGCATGCTCACCAGCCGCCACACACACGCCCCGGCTGGATCCTATACGAAGCGACTATTCGACGACCCGGAGCTGCTGCGCAACAAGCTGGTGGAAGAGGCTCAGGAACTTGCTGAAGCGGAGTCTGTCCCTGATGTGGCTGGTGAGGCTGCCGACGTGATGTACTTCGCCATGGTGCGCTGTGTGGCTGCGGGCTGCAAGCTGAGCGACGTTGAGGTAAGCCAAGCTTGCTATGTTCTTATTTGTGTTCCGGGGTCCAACCATCCTTGTCGTCTTTGTTCAACGCTAACGCCTTCTCGCATCTGCCTACTTGACGACTTCACAGAAAATGCTGGACAAGCGCGGTCTCAAGGTGAAGCGACGACCGGGCAACTCAAAGGCCTACCGCATCTCGGCTGCCAACAAGATCCTGCAGCACAAGGATCTGCACAGCGGCCAGTCCAGCGGAGCATCAGTGTCGGCTTCCCAGATCAGCAACGAGAGCTAGACGCCTCCTGCACAGCTAGAAGCCAGGAGAGATGGCATTGAGGCATCCCCGCTGCATGCTCACTTAAAACACGTCCATCCAGCGGATTTTCACTGAATTTAGAGCGACGGCACCCTCCACATATTGCCAGCACTACGCAAGCCAAAACAACAGCATTCCGTCTTTTCTTCGTGTTTCTGACGTTACCGTATGAGGTTGCTCGCGTCGCTGACACAGCGCCCTCTAACACCTCCACCCCGCAGTCGTCACCTACACCCTCTCTCAGCATAAGCCTCTTAATTGCAGGAGCAAACAGCGCACCGATTGCGTCGCAGTGACGCCAGAGAGGCGGATGAACAAGTCCGATCCAGTCTACTCGTCCTCCTCCTCGTGCAGATCCTCTTCCTCCTCCTCTTCCTCCTCTTCCTCTTCTTCCTCTTCTTCTTCTTCCTCCTCAGCAAACTTGGACCAGTCGATGTGGTGATACAGACGCTATACCAACACAAAAAGCAACAAGACAAATAGGCAAACAAAACCTTGTCAGCACCACCAGAATCTCTTTTTTTCTCCTGCAATTTTGCAACTGCGTCCGTTGACATACGCCGCGGTTGCTGGTCTCCCAGACGTAGTTGGTGGCGGCGCCGTACGCGCCTTCCACCAGCAGCGCGGCGATCAGCACCGTCGTCACGTAGGTGGGCGTGCTCTTCATGAACACGTTGTAGACCGAGTGCAGCGCGCCCTTGCCGTTCACGGACGAGCGTTTGGTGGAGGTGGAGGCCATGCGGGCGGCCTGGCGGATGGTTCGGCTCAACATCGTCGTGAGGAGATTCCGGTGGACTCGAGTGAGGACTCGGCGCCGTCTTTAGCTCAGCAAAATGAAAAGCCAAAAGCTTCAGAGCCACAGGCAGGCGCCCCCTCTCGTGCACTCTCGACCCCAGCCTGAGGAGGGTACTGTGAGATACGCAGGACACAATAATGCAGAACTATCACTTGAGCTGAGTATAGCTCGTTACGAGACGTTGCGATTGGAGGAAAGTAAAAACCGTGGAAATCGCCCGCCAAAAGCAGCGAAAAGAGCCGTTTTCTGCATGATGCACTGCTGCGCCCGACTGCAATATTTTGACAAACGGAGAAAAAGGCGTGAATCGGGCGCGCGAGTGTACCTCCTGCTACACGCTAGCGGTCGCGCGAGTGCGTCTCGCCTTGGGGCTCGGGGCCCGCGAAGGGGGATTTTCAAATTCGGCGGAAATCAAGAAGAAAGAAGGGCGAAGTGCAAGCTTTTAGCTGGCGCGAGGCGCTCAAACCCTAGACGACTTGTCAGTCGACCTAGCAAGGCCAAGGAGGCACCACGTCGCTCGGGTCCAGCCGCACTCGCACAATGGAGCCGGCAAGCACAGGCAAACGGCGGAGACCGACGCCGTCGCCTCCGCCCAGCGACGACAGCGCCACGCACAGGAAGAAGCGGCGGCTCGAGAGTCCGCTAAGACCTACCAAGACGACGCCAAGCCCTACGAAGAAGCCAGAGGAAGCGCCGCCGCTCAAGAGGCGACGGGACGCTGGAGACGCCGCTGGAGGCTTCAAGAAGCGCAGAACGAGCGACAAGGCGGCCACGTCGCCTCCGCCTGCTCTCCCAGCCTCCCCACCCGCCAACATGAACTCTAGGGGGTTTATTAGATCTGAGAGTGCTGAAGAGGAGAAGGAGGAGAAGCGGAAGTTCCCACCGCCGCCCATTGAGATCCCGAGACGACAGGAAGACGAGGACGAAATCCCCAAGGAGAACCGAGAGGACGAGCTGGTCGCAGCGTGCGCTGAGCTGGAGGAGGCCCCAAGACGCCCAGGAAGGAGAGCAGTGAGGTGGACGCTCAAGTGCGGCAGCGTGTCTCGCTGCGGTCGGTGCAGGTCACGCCGCCCCCTTCGGCCAGGATGTTGGACCATAAGAACCCGCCGCCGCCTCCGAGACGCCCCAAGCGGCGGGTGCGCCCCAACTGTGGCGGAGGCATCGTCTACGCCAGGTCGTTCCCGAGACTGGCGCTGTCTCCGCTCGTGGTCTCGCCGCCCAGCTCGCCGAGGGTGTTTCGATCGCTCGAGAACGAGTTCGCCTTTGCCATGCAGGACACGCCGGAGATCCGGCCGAGGGTGCGACCGGCGCCTCGCATGGCGAGAGGCACGCGCCGATCCACACGAGCATCGTCTCGAACACGACGGTCCCTGGACACGCCAACCTCCACGATGGTATTGAGGTCGCGGCAGCTGAACCCGAGCTTGAGTGAGGACAGCGTCAAGCCGGAGAACGAACGCGAGCGAGAGCAGCGCAACGCTCAACGCCGGGAGTGAAGTGGGTACTGATGCAGCTGTCGTGGGGTGAAGTTGGTTCGAGACGGCAGATGGCTCCGTTGTATTAGACGTGAGTTGGGTCGCAAAGGGATCCGTGAAGCGCAGTTTTTATCTTGTTATTTGATAGTTTAGTTTTTATTTGCTAGGAATGAAGTGCCGCCTAGACACTGTAGCTGTAGGGTAATATTGAGCACTTCTTGCTTTATGACTTCTTGTGTTTGATGTTCAACGAGATACATCTGGGGAAGAATGAGTGACTTTGCCATGCTGCATTTATTGTGAATTTCACGCTGGCACTGTTCGTCATGAAAAAGCTCGTGAGAACTAAAAATTGTAAAGAGGCACTTGACTGCATTGAACCAGTGCTAATGAATTTACCGTAATTACATAAACCTCTGTCGCAGCAATTGCATAGCAAATGCTCGGGGATTAATACATGGATCTGTTCAGTTAAGCCAGAGGACAAGTACCGGTAGGTACATCATTGTCGTGGATGATTTAAAATCGGACAACTTTTTCGCTGTCTGATGCGTCCATTGCTATCGCACAACACTATTTCTTCCCTCGGCTTAATTTAGCTGAGTTACTGCAGTGTTCACAACTTCTTTAGCTGGACAGTGCCCAATCGACCATTCTAATATGCGAGGAGAAACGATTGTCCCTGGTGGCCACGTCACTTCGGCGGACTGGGCATCAAATTATTATCATCAGCAGTCAATCAACTGCAAGAACCGAGGCTGGAGAATACTACTAAAACCTTCAGTCATCGCAGGATGTTTGCCATCGCAGGGCGCGTTATTCTAGGGCCTATCGCGCTGTTGCTACTGTTCGTGAGCACCGGGTATTTCACGGATGGAACGGTTTTCATTAAAGCTGATAAAAGCTTCTTTTCGTTCACGGCGAGCGATATGTCTTTAGCTGGTGGATGCACGGGGTGCTTGGACCCGTGCAAGATCGGCCTGCTCAAGTACACAATGTTCCAGAGTAATGCACTCACCATCGCCCCGACCTTCAATGCCTTTGCGGGACTACGTCAAAAGAATCGCAGTATGACTTCACTCCTCTAAGTACTGAAGCTCTCGCATTAGCGGAAGCTTTAGATGCTCAAGGTGCTGTGTGCCAAAGCGGCATCAGCGATTGGGGATCCACATACAGTGCTGTCACGGGAACGCCTCAGCAAGTACTGGATGTTATCGTCATGCTAAATATTAGCGTCGCACCGCAGATGATACGTGAGCTCGAGATTGCCATCAATCGCGCAGATGAGTGTGCCTCGCCATGGAATATGATCGCGATCGGGAGACTTTTTCAGTATCCAACGAAAGCTGGAGATTCAAACTTTGGCAAAGTCGCCGCTGTAGATTTGAACGTCTTTCCAGACTTCACCGAATGTCGTCCTGTCGTCACGATAGATGATAGTCTTGTTGGGTCCAAGCTGGCTCTCACAACAAACGGAGAGGACTTGCTTGCTGTCGTTCCAGAAAAAATTGACGCTGTTCCCGTACATATTTACGAGCAGTATGCCCCCGGTCTCACGTGAGATCCTGGCCACGAACACGAAATATGGGGCGAAGAGTGTCGTTCAACCTCTACTTCGAGCCTACTACGGCGGTTTCGTGTGCGTGAAGTAAATACGACAGGTGTCTACATCGAAGACACATGCGGGGTGGTGAAGCATTGGGAGAGTTACGGTTTGATGATACATTCTCCTGATGGTATTCCACTATGCAGCACGGGTGATGTCTGCATTCGCAACTATTATAACTCGAATTGGGAGTGGGTGAACGCCATGGATGCCAGTATTCCAGGTCGTACTCTTATTATCGCCAACACGTTCCGAAGCCGATACGCCGACTCAGTCAGAATTAACGTGCTGCCAGGCCTTGCTGTTATGCAGATACTCCTCATGGGGTTGAGTAGTCTCTACCAGGTTATGTCACACAAGCGATCTGTGCTTCTCACACAAATCTGGGCGTACAGATGTCAAATGGGAAGAATGCAAGTGGTCTATCTTGCACAAGTCCTATATCACCTTGTGAATTGCTCGGATTTGTATTTGCTTGGGCTTGCAACTGGCACCCTAACAACAGAGTCCATTGCAAACATCACGTGCTGCTTCTTCGTTTTCTCATACACATTCATCAATTTGGCAAAGGCACGCTCGGGAGAACAACAACTGGACCGCCACTTCCGCTTGACATGGGAGGTAATGCAGATTATCATCACCATAGTCGTGGGTTCTGCGCTGTTCTACGTGCAGCGAACACCGATTTTGGATATTATCCCGCAGAACGCGGAGATTTTGCGCAAGAATTCTTCTCGAGGAGCGAAGTATTGTGGTCTAAACGATGCGTGCATCCTTTCCACCGTCAACATGCCAATCATTGCGACGGTATTTGTCTGTGAGCTTTTGGTTTCATTGCGGTCGTCATATCTTTTCTTGTAAAGAAACTACCTTTAAATGGCACAAACGCAGCCCGGGGATCGCTGACAGGCTTACAAAGAAGGATTCAGAAATTTGACATTACTCGGGTTGCTGCTTTTCCGACACAAGATACAACCGGTGATCTGGATGGCAGAAAACAAATGCCATACGATGGAGCACTAGTCGACAATCTGACCTCCTTTGAGCGGAATTGCCTCGGAGCACCATTCCAAAAGCTTTTCCATGATTGCAACGACGTGGCTTACGTCACATACCATGACAAACGATGCACAACAATTGAGGCACTTCTGATGACGGGGTATCTCTACTACGGCAAACACATCTATCAAGCAACCTCTGTGTTATTGCTACTGATTGCGCGTGTGATACCGCAAAAATTCTCCGCACTTTCAATGTATTGCTCCTTCGATGGCATGTGGATCCGAGAGAGGGTACCTTGTCACATGCACTATCGTGTACATGGTACACTGCAAGCGAGGAAAACCATAGGTTGGCTGGTGCCATGCCCATAGCGTAGCATTACGTCTGGAGGAGTGTTCATGGGCGTAACCAAAATCTTAGACGATACTCAGAATCTTATAAGTTCTTGGACTTACATATAATTCGAAATGTACATTTTGCTGTGGGCGAGATTCACACACCCGATGTGTGCTCAGTTGATTATTTGATGTCGCCCTATTCACCTAATAGCTTGATAGATTTCTGCCTAGCAGGCAAGGATGGAAGGGCAAATGGAGTGTCACCATCACTATTATCAGTTCAGATAGCATACGAATGAGAAGCAAACACAACTTTTTTCACCAAATGATCGTTTGCCATTTGGGCTTTTTCCGTAACCGGTCACGGAGGATGAGTTTATCATTCGTGTCACGATGAACCGCTACGCAGCTGGTCAGCACCCGCGAAATTGTGGTCCTTTTGGTCAAAGGGTACTATGCGCGTGGCAGCGGGTGAAACAGTTTACTTTTAAGCAGGCCGATCTTGCACGGCCACCAACCAAAGACATATCATATCGTGAGCTGAAAAAACACAAAGCTCTTATCAGCTTCAATGAAAATTGTACATCCGTGAAATACCCGATATCAAGTGCATACAGTTTTGCCACGAACGACGCTCAAATATTGAGGTTCGTCAGGGTTTTCGGCCACATTCGAAGAACTACGTTATTGCTATGGCCTACTTGTATCTTGTCTAGTAGGCGAGGACCGTTCGCCTGTTGAGTGCTTGAGTAGGGCGAGCGTCATTGCCATCATCTGCAGTTTCTCGCGTGCGCAGCTGCTGCTCGAGGCTGTTCAAGTTGTCTGAGCTCATGTAAACGGGAAAATCAAGCACCCACCAGTCCACAACCTCAGAGCATGGAGGCGTGGTGACACTGCCGGGGTAATTGTACACTGTCCCCGCAGCGATGCGCTGGTCGAGAAGCTCTGCGTACGGATACGACACCTGAACAGTCTGGTTTACCTTGCCCAGCGAGTTCCAGACATCACTAACCCACGGATTGAGAGGCACTGTTTCGTATACCTTTGAAGCATCGACAGCACTGTCGTTGGCCACATTTTCGAGGAACAGCGCAATGACAACAACACCTTCGCCTTCATTTTCTTCCTTGTGTACGAAGTGGACCTCACCAGCATGACGTGTAGCGTTCACCGTGTGCTCAGATGTCATGTGCATGTGGAACTGCGCCAGCTTGAAACTTGTCCCCGAGCTTTCGACACGAACTGCACAGGTCGAGTCATCCGCAACGTTCCAGTGGAAGGAATCTTCCAGAGCCTCCAGCGTGAAAGTCTTGCACTCACCAGAGAAGCTAAGGCCGACGTAGTCAGAGAAGGACGTGAAGCAGCCCTCAGCACGAGGTTCACGCTGCACGGCCCCGATTTCAATGTCAATTGGCGACTGTTTCGTGCCATTGCACGACGGGCCACTGGTCTGGGCTCAGCTCGTCCGCGCTTCTCGATATGTCGTGGTGATATCCCCACTGGGTGGCGTTGATACTGTGCACAGAATTCGTCACAACAGTGGCAAACAGCACGAGCTTGGATAGGAGCCGAGACTTCATGTGTGGTACGCTTGGGTTCTTGGTGCACTTGGCTTGTTGAGATTTCCCGGCGAAAGGTGAATCGGAAAATGACAACCGTGTTGTCGAGTGATTCCTGGTGATGAATCCGCTTCCGAAGGTTGAGACGGACGGACCATGGGGAGTCTGTGTGTCCACGGCATCAACCAGAGAGTCGAAACATGATCACATGTTCATTTCTTCAAAGCAGCAGTCGATTGCTCCACATGGAACGAGTTCACACCAGCCAATTGAGACCATCAGCTGGTCGAGCACAACAAGAATTCTACGGGAGAGGAACCAAAAGCGCACGAACAACCGACTGCAAAACAAAAATCTCACATGTCCAAGTATGACACTTTTGGGTATCAAACGTTTTGGGTACCGTATTTAAAATGGGCAAGGTTAAGCCGAACAGTTTAGGTATATTTATGGGCCACGTAGAACCACTTTTCGGACTCGTAAGTCCCAAGTTCTGAGCCTGAGCTGAGTGATGCTGCCCCGCTGTCCATGGACACCGTCGCTGCTGACGACTGCCTTTTGTCTGCTTGGTAGAATGGACCCAGGCACTCCCCGAGAGCCGCAGCATTCTGGGAGTCCAGCAAAATGCCAACGCTATTTATAGTTCTGGTAAACTTTCGGGTTTTCGGTCAGAGGAGCCTCCGTTTTTCATTGGCGGAGAGATCGCATAGTGAGCGCCAGTGCTTTCGATCCGAGGCACAAGAGCAGCTTTTCACCCGAGCCCAGATGTGGGTGGTTGGTTGTCCCTATTCAGGACACGATGAAAGTGCTGCTGATCAATGAGGGCTCTCTGAGCGACTTCGAGGTGCTGACGCTCATGCAGGAGCGCAAGGAGCAGCGTCTGCACAAGTCGGCGATGGTGGCGTACGCCGAGCGCAACTGGATGGACCACAAGGTGCTCAAGTTCCTCACGCAGAACCACTCGAACTGCTCCACGCTGAGCGCCAGCTGCATCCAGGACTTCCTCAAGGAGGTGACCGAGTCGGGTCTGCCCTCGCTCACGCCTGCTGAGAAGCTGCAGTTCATCAACCACATCCCCACGGAGCTGGTGGACATCCACCTCATGATCGAGGACTGCGCCGGACGCTTCACGGAGGCGCAGGTGGAGGAGCTCATTCGTATCGTGGAGCGTACGCTGGCTGCTGAGCTGCTCGAAAAGCGGCGACAGGAACAGGAGAATGTCGAGGCCGCGCAGTCTGGAGAAGGAGAGGAGGTCGCAGAGTAGTTAGTGAGCAACCTGGGAGTAATATATAGACAGCATCATTGAAAAGATCATTTTCAGTTGGAACGCTCGCTCCTCGCCTTCCACTCGTTCCATGGTCGGTGCCAAGCCGGTGACTGAACGAAAAGCAGGCAAGCATCAGAAGACCTCGGCCAGCAATGAAGAATAAGTACCTAGCGCGTATCATACGGACAACAGGACAGCCTCCGATGAAAAGGAAGACTTCCTACCTGCTACCTAAGTTATCTCCTCCTGCATTGTGGGTAAATTCGCTTGCATTTCGGTTGTCGCTTGCGTCCAGGTCCCTGTGTGGATGTGCACGGTGTTTTTGAGTGAGTAGAGAGAAAGAGTGTCGGGTAGCTCGAAGCTTACTGGGAGCCGTTGTTACGCGCGGTCTGCACTGCGGATCGGGCTTCCGGGAACATGCCGACGTACTCCTGCGACGACAAGTACCTAACACTAATCTGACGCTTGTTGAACCAGCGGCCGTGCAGCTTCGCGGCAGCTGCCAGGGCGCTGCCCACGTTGTCATACAACACGTACACGAGGCCGCCTTGCTTTTCCTTCTCCACGTACGTGTGCAGCACGGTGCCGTATTGGCTGCACTCCTCTTCCACGTCTTGCTGGATCTCTACAGACCACTCAGGGTTCCCGCTCTTCTGCTCCTGGTACACATCGAACATATTCTTCACCACGAAGCAAAACGATTCACTGCCTTCAATCTCTGTAGACGCCATCAGTGCCGTTGCCTGCTCTGCACGCTGAATGACCGTTGCTGCAGCACTGTTGTAGCTAGCACTGGATGGGATACTCGGATACCCTCCAGCAACCCCAGGTATGGCGTTTGGAAATAGGTTCACATCGTTGCCCGCTAGCTTCGCCATCAGTGCTGAGCGCGACTGAGCATTCATACTGAGCCCGGTGCCTTCATCGTCCTCGAGCTTCCATCGTCCAAAGCTGTTTTCCGCACCGGCAGCTCCCGCGCTCTTGAAGTCACCACCTCTGTTACCGCCAAAAGCATTCTCATTCACTGGGCCAAGGCGCAGGTAATTACCTGCAAGTTCCAGTCCGTTGCCCTTAGACAAGGCAAAGTTGGCTTCCTGTGGGCTGCTGAACTGGATGAAGCTAAAGCCCTTGGAGCGTCCCATTTCGTCGCGATTGATTGTCACTGACAGCACCTCCCCGAACGACTGGAACACGGTCCGCAGGTCGTCCTCAGTGATGTTCGTGTGCAGGTTTCCGCAATAAATACGACTCGCCGCAGACATCGCAGACGCGGACATGCCGCCTGCAGCTCCTCCAGCACCACCCGCACCGCCCAATCCAGGCGCATCCGCCGTGAGAGGCGCCGTGGCTGCAGCAGTAGCATTCATAACCGAGTCCTTCTTGGCAGCAAAGTTCTTCTCCGCCTCGGACGCCTTGATCATGATTGGGAAGACCTGGAAATCCGGCACCTGTCCATTAAGCAGCAAGACCTTGGGCACATCCTCCAAATTGGACATCTCCACGTACGCAAAGCCCTTGGATCGGTTCGTGAACTTGTCCCGGATCAGCTGCACGTTCTCGATCTTGCCGATCTTGGTCAGGAACCGCTTCAAGTCCTTGTCGCGCACCTTCTGCGTCAGCTGCCCCACGAACACCGTGCGGTGGTCTCTGGTCAGCTCCATGAGCTCACGCTGCTTGGCCTTCTCCGCTCTCTCCGCTGACGTGCTGCGTTCGCGCTCCTCCTTGGGCGCCGAGCGCGAGCGACTCCTGCTGCGCTGCCTCCTCTTCAAGGGGCGGTCCCTGCTGCGGCTCTTGCTGCGTCCTCGGTCCTTCCTCGAGCCGCGGCTACGACGCGACGCAGAGCGCGAACGAGACCGCGAGCGGCGCGACGAGTGGCGTCTGGACCTGGAGCGGGACCGGGAGCGGTCGCGATGACGCCTCCGCGAGTGGCTGCGGCTTCTGCTGCGCGTTCTACGCCTCGAGGAGCGTCTCTCGTCGTCTTCCGGTCGCGCTTCCTGCCCCACAGCGTAATATATCGAGAGGAACGTTAGTTAGTTAATTTTTAGGTATTTAACACGACATTGTGAAGGTGATATGGCGATGTGGAGGGCGAGACGCGGCTCAAAAGGAAGCTGTGCGTGTGGGCTATCTGCTGCATACCTTGCCGGCCGCGCGGATGCCCTCCTGCAGCAGCGAGTCGATGTCTTGGTCCGCCATGTCCAACTCCTTCCTTGTCGTCGCTCGAGGGGCGCCACCAGAAGTGCTTGTCCATACAAAACGCTAGTTAACCCTTCCTCACATACAAATCTCGAGATATTTGTCTATTTAACCTTAACACGTTACCCCGTCACGTATCTTACCACGATACCGCTACATAACACAAATCACGATGGCGAGCGAGATGGACGCGCTGCGCGCCGAGGGCAACGCGCTCTTCAAGGCCAAGGACTACGCCAGCGCCGTAACCAAGTACACCGAAGGTCTGGACGTCTCTATAGACGACTCGAGCCTCGCCCCCGAGCAGCGGAAGCTCGCGCAGGCGCAGCGCGTGCTGCTCTGGAGCAACCGCGCGGCCTGCTTGCTGCAGCTGCAGGAGTTCCCAGCGGCCTTGAAGGACTGCACCAGCGCGCTGGAGCTCGAGCCGGACAACACCAAGGCGAGATACCGGCGCGCGCAGGCGCATGTGGGACTGGGCAACATGGCGCAGGCGTTTCGGGACGTGCATTTGGTGCTGCAGAGCGCGCCGACCAACAAGGCGGCGGCGGCGCTGGCCCGGAAGATCCAGGAGCAGGTGCAGGAGGATGTGCATGGGGTGCAGAAGGCGCTGGACGCGATTGTGCTGGGGGTTCAGGAGAGGAAAGCGGGGGAGGCGTGAAGGAGGTGGAGCAAGGACGGGAGAAGATGGTGGAGGCGCTGCAGTATCTGGAGATGAAGAGCGTCACGGAGCTCACGAGTCTGCCCGATGAGATCGCACGACACGAAGGATTCAGCGTGCTCTGGGGAGCGGTGAAGAGATTGAGTGAGCTGCTGGTGGAGCAGGAAGAGAGCAAGAGGCAAATGCTGCTCTCGATCTTGTCGCATGTGGTGTCGTTGCTGTCCATCTTGGCGTCAGCGTCGATGGAGCTTGCAGGCAGAGCTTTCCAGACGAGCAATGGCGCGATAGATGACTTGCAAGAGCTGCTGCATGCACAGGTGGCGCTGGAATATGATGCAAACGCTGTCGAGAGCAAGAAGATGTCTGTGCGGGGTCGCAAAGCGATCATTCGTCTATCGGCTTTTATTTTCAAGTTTCTTATGATTGCTGCCAAGTCGGACGACGATGTGGTTGTTCGTCGTGTTCTGGGTGGACTACTGGACGGCTTGCGCAGTCGTAGCCGAGAGCTCCAAATTGCAGCGCTCGATGGGCTGCTCCACTTTATCTCTGTGTTGAGCGGCCAGACCGCGGGTGCACCGAAGAATGAGGATACTACTGCCCAGCAGAAGATATCTCGGTTCTCAACGCTAGCACAGGAATTGGGGTTGTTCTCACTGCTGCATTCGACGGCGTCCAGCTCCCTGCCTGGGTTTGAAGCTAGTACTGCACTTGCTGAGGCTCCGAACTCAGAGTTAACGGCCGTGTTGTTGAGCCGTCTTCCGCTGGTCTTTACGCAATGCCTTGCACACTTTGAGGGCGACGACGCGACACTGAAGAAACTGGTGCGGGACTGGTGTGTGTCTCCTGTGCTAGCAACTCGGGCCACAAACCGCACTCAGCTAGCACAAGGCTCCACGTCGTGCGTCCTACTCTCTGCTCTCTTCCTTTCGAATGCAAAGCTTGCACTCTGGGCTGTCCAGCAAACAGGAAATGACGGCACTGCGTTCCTTACGCGGCTGCACGAATTCTTAGCTGCTTCGCGAACTTTTGATGATGAGAAAGCTCACACCCGGCAGTTGCAAGAAATCTGGGTCGACTGCGTGGCGAGCATATGTGGAGTCGAGCATGGTCCTGCCTGCGTGCCCCCGCCTTGAGAATCGAGATCTACCGCATGCTGCAGGCAGAAATGGATGAAGAGGACGACCTGATGCTGCGCGCGAGCGCATTTAGCATTCAGGTGAAGCTGGGCATCGTCGAGAAAACCCTGGAAATGCCCTCTGAGGATGGACAGTTCCTCATGGATAGTGTGTTTGCAGTTCTCGAGAGTGCTGACGCTGTTGAACGCAAGCATCGAGTGGCAGAGGAAGCGAAACAGGAAAAGGGAAAGAAGCAGGCGCCAAGATCTCAATTGTATTGGAGCGGCGTTTCTCCCAAAGAGCGTGGCATTGAGGCGTTGTCTTATCTGATCGCATACACACCTGTGAAGGACGCCTTTGTAAAGCACCCGAAAGCTGTGGCCAGCGTGTTCAACGTCGAGTTCCCGAGCGCAAAAGAATCTGGAGCATCGTCAAGTGTTGGTTTCCGGTCGAATGTTTACTACGGCATCGGATATATTTTACACCACGTGCTGACGTCGGAGGCTGCTATTAAGCGAAAGCAAATGGAGGGTATGGAGATGACTGCAGACCAGTACGAGGAGTTGCAGAAGGCGCTGAAACAGAAGTCCGTTCTCGATGACGGCGACACACCGGAGCACGTCGAGGTCCGCGTGACTCGGCTTGCAGCATCTCGCGAGGTACTAACTACGCTTATGCAACTGCTGAAGCTTTCTGCCACGAAGTCGGAGAACATCATGGAGATGGCAACACTCAGCGCGCTACATGCAGCAGAGGTGGCGTCGGTGCGCGGTAGTCTAGTGCAATGCGGTGTCTTCCAGGCACTAATCCCGCTGTCGCTTCACCACATCGCCGTGGCCAAGACCAAGCCTGCCTCGAAGAACCCGAAACAGCTTCACGGGACGAAGATCTCGAATGCAGCAGGTCAGGCAATGGCCAAGATTCTGATCAGTACGAACCCGAACTTGATTCCGTCGTCGTCGCTGTTCTCATCGATCAGACCACTCCTTGACCTGTGCAAGGGCGACACGCAGCTACTGCAGTTCGAAGCACTCATGGCGCTTACAAACGTTGCAAGTGTGTCGGAGGAAACGAAGGCGCGAATTGTGGGAGAACCTCAAGGTCTGTCCACATTACAATACCTTCAGTTCTCGGAGCACGAGCTTGTTCGTCGCGCGGCCACAGAGTCGATTTGCAACCTGCTCCCTAACGACAAGGTGATTGAGCAGGTCTTCATGAACGAAGAGAAGCTGCGCTTATGGATCGCATTTGCATCTCTGGAGGACGAAGCCGAAGACTTTGAGACTGCACGAGCTGCTGGCGGCGCCTTGGCTATGGTTTCTCAGGTGCCGCAGGTTAGTTGGCTTCTGATGCGTCAGGGCGGACTTAAGTCGTTCACCACTATCGTTACGGAAGGAACGAATGTGGAGACGATGCATCGCGCGCTGTTTGCCCTCCAGAACATGTTTGAGTCAATCTCGGGTGCAGCGAAGAATGAAGAGAAGGCCGACGAGCGGACTAAGTTTATCGAAGAGGCCAAACAGAATGCTGTTCTTACTCAGAAGTTGCGGGACTTAATCGGTGGCAACGCTGGTGTCAGGGAAGCGGCCCAGGCCTGTCTTGCAGCCTTGCAGCAGGCGATCAACTAAGAAGCACAGATGAAAAGCCAAGCTGAGGCAGAGTCGTTGGAGTATGAAAGGAGCGTATCTGGTACTGAATACATGCACGTGGGACCTGTCTAATGATCAACTTTAATAGCCGAAGGGGAGATCGCAGCTCCGTAGACGGTCACAATGCAGTAGATAGTGCTGTTCTCCCACAGCACGGTGCAGTATCCATCCATCGTTGGATCCCAAAAGCAGGTGGCTGCCGTGGTCATCCCTGCCCCAGTCTTCTGCATGATGAGGCAAGTGACCGCGTACTTGAAGGGCTTGTTGAGGTTCTGCAGCCCCGTTAAGACGCTCGCCACCAGCGTATTGGACCAGTCCATGACCTTCTTCCTGTTGTACACCGTGTCCTTCAGCGCCGATTCGATGGCCTGCACCGCAGTAGCAGTCGTCAGCACATTTAAAATCGCCACGAGCCTCAAAAACAACTCGATTCTCACTGTCTTGGCGATCGGCAGCACGTCTTCTTGCGAGAATTCACTCTGTACAACACCACACCAACCTCAAGTAATAAGCAAAGCCAGCCATCTCATCATGCACACCAAACAAACTCCTTACTTCGTTGGTGTCCATAGTCCTTCAACGCCAATTCAATGGATAAATAGATACAATGGATACTTTTCGCGTCGTTTCGCGTCCAACTACCGTGCCGCCTCTCTTAACTCCGACCAGTCATATGCTACCATCGTTTCCATCCATTCCCATCTGCATTTCTATCCATTCCCATCAGCATTTCTATTGATTGACACACACAAAACCCAAAATAAAGGCGCGAACGGCCAAGACCGAAGCTCATGAGTGACGACTCGATCGCCGTGCAGCGCCTGCGCCAGGAGCGCAAGAACTGGCGGCGAGACCACCCCGCGGGCTTCTGGGCGCGGCCTGTGCCCAGTGACGACGGCTCGCTCAACCTCATGATGTGGCACGCAGGCATCCCGGGCAAGGCCGGCACGGACTGGGAGGGCGGCGTGTTCAAGATGTCGCTGGGCTTCTCTGAGGACTATCCGAGCAAACCGCCGCTCGTCAAGTTCACGCCGCCGCTGTACCACCCCAACGTGTATCCGTCGGGCACCGTGTGCCTGAGCATCCTGAACGAGGACAAGGACTGGAAGCCCAGCGTGACCATCAAGCAGATCCTCAAGGGCGTGCAGGACCTGCTGGACGCGCCCAACATGGCCGACCCGGCGCAGAGAGAGCCCTACATGGACCTGAAGAACGACCCGGAGCTGTACAAGCGCAAGGTGCGCCAACTGGCGCTCAAGAACCGGGAGAGTTAGAGAGCAGTAGAAGAGTAGGAGAGTGATCGCTGCATCTCGTTCTCAATACAAGCCAAATGCAGGTAGACTGTCGACCAGGAGAATGGTCGGGCAAACGTCAGAAGACGTCCACCCGAGTGGGATTTTAAGATGGGAAAGCCACCGACTAGGGAACTTCACCGCAACATGAGGTCAGCTTGTCTTCAACTGGAGCGTCTCTGTCACATTGAGTCAGCTAGCTATTAGTCGCCACCCCCTACAGTCGTCTTGCTCCTTTCGGAGCTTGGATCTCTGTACGGATTGAACACTCTAGTCCTTCTTGAGCGCGAACATCTCCCGCTCGATACCCGAAGCCTTAATGGTCAAGATCTCCACGCTGTCGCCCGTGTAAATATCTCTCTGCAGTCATTGCACACAACAACCACCACTATCAGCACTCTCTCCACCCTTCTCTTCCACAGCACCTCATCAACATACTTCTCCAGCAGTAATGAACGCGTCCTTGATGATGTCCTTCGTCTACAATAGCAACAAAAAGCAAACAAACAAAAAACTTTAGCATTCCCCTCTTTCCACACACCACCTCCAACTATCTGCAAGCCCCACCTCCTGCAGCGTGAGCTGCTTCTTAGGGTCCGCGCGTGTGTCGTGCTCCACCAAATTGTCCAGCAGCGGGATCATCAAGTGTCCTCCTGACCCCTGCGCCGCACGCGTCACCCGGTCGTACGACCCGATGGCGTCGTACGTGTACACGGCGCCCTTGCCCTCCTCGTCGATGCCGCCCAGGATGCAGAACGCATAGTACGGGAAGAAGCGGCGCGAGTACAGCGTGTTCATGAGCAGCTGCGACAGCGCGCTGCAGCTCATGCTGGCTTCGTTGTCGTGCTCGTACATTTGCGCGCGGATGCTCAGCACGCCGCGCAGCTGGATGATGTCGTTGTGCGAGCCGGGGCAGCCCAGCACGGCCGTGGGCGTGAGCGCGTGCAGCTTGCTCTCGCCGCGGCTCAGCACCGAGTAGCCCGTGCTCAAACGCGTGTCGCCAGCCACCACCACGAAGTCCTGGCCGGCGATGGCCAGCACGGTGCCGCCGTTGAAGTCGTAGGGCTCCCAGTTCGCGCGCGCCTCGTGCACGCCGCTCTGCGTCGCGTCCTTGAGGTGCAGCACAGCCTCCCCTCGGTCGTCCACGCCACGGCGTCCGGCATACGAGCTCCCACCATTTTCACTACGTTCCGATCTTTGTCTTCCTTGGGAAATCTTCACTTTTCGACTTCTCCCCTCGAAAACTGTCATAGGTATGACCGGTACCTCGTCGGTACCTCGTCGGTACCTCGTTTCAGTGCCATTAGTGACCTCGACACGCGATATCCAAGCCCTACCGATTGTACCGGTACTCGCCGATGGCTGACGTTTTGTAGGGCTCTCATTCCCCACTAAGCTCAAGCTCAAGCCCAAGCGCCAGCCCAAGCAAGTCATGGAGCGAGAGCCCTGCCCCTTCCGCATCGTCGAGGACGCCGGCGGAGGTTTCGTGCTGGGCGCCGTGTTCGGCTCCGGCTGGTACACGTTCAAGGGCGCGCGCAACTCGCCGGCGGGCCAGCGCCTGCGCGGCGCCGTGTACAACGCCAAGATGCGCACGCCCGTGCTGGCCGGCGGCTTCGCCGTGTGGGGCCTGCTGTTCTCGTCCTTCGACTGCTCCTTCGAGGCGCTGCGACGAAAGGAGGACCCCTGGAACTCCATTTTGGCCGGCGCGGCCACGGGCGGCGCGCTCGCGGCCCGCGCAGGGCCCGCGCGGCGGCTGGCCAGGCGCTCATTGGTGGCGTGCTGCTGGCTGCCATTGAGGGCGTGAGCATCATGGTGAACGAGTGGTTCGTCCCGCAGCCAGACCAGGGACTGCCAGGAGACTTGGGCGACTCGGAGATGGACGAGCAGAAGCTGGCGCCGCCGTCGTTCTAAGCGACGGCTCGGCTTGCCTGCTTGTGTTTGTTATATAGGAGCTCGGACACTTCCGAGGCCTCCCATTGGGGCCACCACGTTGAAGCCCTCCTTAATTATAGGAAGGACCTACGCCCCCGGGTCGATAGGACCTGGGCCGAGGATTACATAGAGATGCTGATGCGCAGCTTGAAAGCGAGCTGCGGAAGTGCAAGGAGAGACGGCGAGTACCGGCGGTGTCGTGCACCAGGCAAGAGAAGAGCAGGAGGAAAACGATAACCGACGCGCAAAGGGAATGACAATGTAACCTTAGACGCTTCCGAAGACTGCTTGGTCGTTGCAAGGTGGCGCCAGAGCTCAGAGCTTGATTAGCTGTTGAGTTTGTGTGCTATTTTGCAGAGGGATCAAGTGTGTGGTTTGATTCATGGGGCCTGAACGTTGATTGACGGTGTCGAGTGCATTGAGCTGGCTTGTTATTTCTGTCAGAGACCCAAGAAGCGCGTCTGCTTGCCATCAACGCTCAAGACAAGAAAAATTTGGCGAGAAACGTACGTCGTCAAGAAGAGCATGACTGAAACGGATTACCAAGGAGAGTTGCAACGGCATCAACAGCCAGCACGTTCCTGGGCAACGAGCGGCTCTTCTCGAGCGTGTATCTGGCATTGAAGTGAACTAAAGGACCAAGCGTACTTTCCGACAGGCTGCACCAGGCGCTTCAAGCGAGTTGGGAGGTCTACTGCACAGCGATGGCGGAGATCAGTTACTACGATGCAGACCTAAGCGATGCTATCGAGAAGCTCAATGACCTCATGGGCAAGGTTGCCAAGGCACCACCCGGGGTTCGACCCGAGGTATGAATTGTAGTCTGGTTTTGCACTTTTGCATGCCCTACAAGTTATGAATGACGTGTTTTGGCACGGTGTAGATGCTCGCGATGGCTGATGTAAAGCTAAAGGAGATGGTGGAGCTTAAGAAGGGCTTTCAGCTAGCGCTGCGGCAAGCTCCGCGTGATCAAGTTGTTGCGTTTAAAGAGGTTAGTAAGCACTTTAAATCCTTGTTATCTTCTACTACAGCTTGCTCAGGTGATCTTGTCATGACTACAGAAATTCGAGGAGCACTGTGCACGGGTGGAAGAGCTTTCTGGTGAGTTTCGGTGGGCAAGAGCTGAACAAGAGCGCAATGGGCTTTTTGGCGATCGTGCCGCGGCTAGTACCGCCGGAGCTCGAGGGACAAACGGTATGGGCAACAAGGACATACTGGATAAAACCGTTGACATTCAATCCAAGACCGAGCAGAGTCTCATGAGTACGGCGAAAATGGTGGAGCAATCAAAAGACGTCGCAGCAGCGACAGCCGAGACACTGCGCAGCCAACGTGAGCACATTGTTGAGATCACAGACGCCGTCATGGGCATCGAGGACAGCTTGCAGCGTGCCGACAGACTTATCCGATCATTTGCACGGCGCATGGCAACGGACCGCGTCATCTTGCTTTTCACATTCCTTGTGATTGCTGGAATTGCCGGTATCGTCGGCTACAAATCTGTTCATCCCGAAGACACAACCTTCTACGTCCCGGACGAAGTTACGCCGCCTGATCCGACATCACTCTACAACACAACGGTTACTGCTATCAACAGCACGCTTAATAGTGCCTGAAGCCGTACGTTTGCAGAATCGACTCGTACTATCATAGCAAAAGTGATTAGCTTGTTTAACTGCGAGCAAGACAAATGTTTTCTCGCAACAAACAGTTTTAGGAGCTCTCTTCGTCTGACCCCGACTCATCACTGTCATCACCCGAGTCAGACTCTTCCTCATCCGAGTCCTCACCGCTCGAATCGCTTTCATCTTCTGTTCCTTCAGAGTCCTCGTCTTGCTCCGACTCGACATGAAGGAAATCCTTCAGCTGATAGAGACTTTGCAACTTTGCTCGGTGTCCTGCTTTTTGGATGTTCATGGCATCTAGTGTCTTGTCATCAAGCCCACCCGTGCCAAGTAGGAACTGGGGATCATCGAACCCTTCGTCAAAGAATTTAGTCGCGTACTCCACCAGCCCAATACTCGCCAGCCAGTCGGCGAGTTGGGTGCGGCCAGAAGATCGAGCAGCATGATTGACGAGAAGTGTTTTTATGCCTGAGTGCTCAAGTTCAGCTGCCAACTCGATTGGTGTCGTGCCAGCCTGCATCACGACGACATTTTCAGTATGATTTTGCACATTGTCCACTGGTCTTCAAAGCGATATATACCTTGGATCCATGTTGCTGGGTGTTGCTGTCATCCAGTAAGAGCTTTGTGATTGCAGTGTTGCCTTGCAGAATGGCCAAGTGCAGCGGTGTGCAGCCTACCTGCATTGCCAGACAAAGGAACCGCGCCAATTTTGTGAGACTAGACGTCTTGCCAGCGTTCGTGCTTTTTGTGAACGCACTTGATTGTCGATGGCATTCACTTTAACTTGAGGTGACGCCGCAAGCAGCAGCTTGACGATGGCTTCGTGCTCAAACCGCACGGCGATATGCAGCGGGGAGTAAGCATACTTTGTCTAGACAGCAGTGGAACCAAACAGGTCAACAGATCCCCTCACAACACCGTCGAGTATGTGAGCACGTACGCTTCCGAAGTCATGCACAGCGTCAGGGTTCTTCTCCAGAAGCTCCTTCACGAGCTCAGCGTTGCCCAACGCACAAGCGTACTGGAGTGGCGTCCACGCCACTGTTCCACGCGGTGACCCCGCCTCCAAACGACCGCATGCCACTTCTTCCTTGGGCACTCCCAAATCCTCCAGCGTCGCCATTGCAGTGATCATTGCCAAGCGTCGCAAGCTTCAGAATTACGATGTAATAGCGGTGGCTTGTCATGAACAAGCAAAGCAGCAAAACAACAAAGCGTAAATCGTTCATCTCTAGCCTCCGAGCGCGAGCTGCCCTTATCTCTATCTTAGTGCACTATACATCTAATAGAAAGGCCACGACTTGGTGACGATCAGCGTCACTGTAGTCGCTACTGCGACCACAAGGAAGACCGCAATGGGCTCTGGGGTTTGTACAGCTCTCGGAAGCGCAGGTTCTCGTTGCGCGCCAGCATGCGGCGTTTGCGACGCATCGCGGCCGCAAACTGGTCCCCAAGAGTCTTTTTCGTCTCTTCTCGGAAGGTGAACAGCGCTCGCATCTCTGCCTGCTCCTGAAGGAACGCTGCATGGGCTGCAGCTTCATCCAAGTCGTCCACCAGATCGTCGCCCTCGTCGTCTCCGGAGTCCACTCGGTCGTCGTCGGTTCTCAGCGCCGGAGAGTCGTTTGAAGCCCGCATTTTCACGGGACTCCCTCGTCGAATGGTGTGCACTTCTGACACATCATCTCCCGGGTCCAAAACCTCTCCGTCTTGCCGCGGGAGGTGGTGGCGTAAGGTGCTGCGCGCTGCTTCATTTTCACAATGGCGTCGTTTGGCGAATGGGTCAAGCCCACTTCAAGGACGAAAGTAACGGCCCGTAATCGGCGCTGGAGCGACCTTCGCGCGACCTCGTTCGCTTGTTGGGGTGGACACATAGAATCGAGGTCTGGGTCAGGCAGAGCCGCACACTGGAACAAGACCCTCCGGCAGCAAGTCTCTGGTATTGAATACGTGCGTCATGGTCAGCGCCAAGTGGGAATTCGTGCGCATTGGCCTCTACATCTCGAGTGAGTTAGCAGTTGCAATACCTGTGTATTGCAATGTGACTTGGTCTGATTAGTGTGCTCTGGAATGGGTTCGACTGCAGTCCCCGTGATCTCCACGTGCATCTACGCGCAGCCGGACTGCATCAGCTTTATCATCGACCGGGTGGGTGTCCTGCAGAGTATTTGAGTGTGCACTGGTGGGGTGACGTGCTGATGTGGTGGTGTGTGTGCTTTGGCAGTGGAAATACATCCAGTACCCGCCGCAGTCTGTCTCGAGAGAGGAGTACTACAAGAAGATGAGGGAGATGGCCAAAGAGGACAAATAGCGCCGTCCTCGAAGGGAAGCAGCGACAACCTGAAGGCCGGAAGGCCTGAGGTTGCTGTGTGGGCGGCGATACCATGCAGGAACGACGTTATTAAAGGATAAAATCAATGGCATGTTGCATTCTTCCTCAAGTAGGCGCGTGACGGTGCTGCACAACAGGATATCTGCTCCATGCGGTTCTGTCACGACCAGCCACGCGCCGTCTATATCCTTCCTGCTCTGTCCGTCGGCGCCAGCCCCTGACAACCTGCCTTCATTGAAGTCTGCGCCACATAAATGGCGATTTAGTGCGACCAAGCCAGCACAACACGCCGGACTCTTCTCTACCAGCACCCCTGTCTGTTTACTGCTTGCGCAGCAGACGGTAGATCCGTGTGTCGTTGTGAATCATGTGCAGGTGACGCTGCTCACCGCGCAGACACATGAGCAGGCCGCCGAAGCTGGCGTAGATGGAGACCATGTTGCCACCCTCGTGGTCGTACTGGAACACCTTGCCGTACATGCCATAGTCGTAGCGGTCCAGTAGTGTCGGCTAACATAACAGCAATCACAGCAACACCGTTAAGTCAGCACAAGAGCCACTCAATCTCCTGGATTGGCGTCAGCGAACGGCGGCGCACCTTGCCGGACTGGTTAAAGATGCCGTCGTCGGGTTTGCCCTCCAGGTCCAGCGTGCTGACCAGCGCCAGCGTGAACTTCTCGTTCTGGCGCAGCCGATAGACCTCCGAGTTGATGTCCAGCGTCAACTCCAGCTCGTACGACACGCCCTTGCACACCACGCGGGTCACTGCACAATACACACGCCAGCCAAACCAGCATAACTCAGCAACCACAGCGCCTTCAAGGACCAAAAGTTGACCCGTTTAAGCGCACATCTCCCTCCTCACCTTTGTCGAACTTCTTTCCTTCGGGATTTAGCTGCCGCACCTCGAAGATATCCTCAAACAGCTCGGTCGCCATGGTCTCCGCTTATTCACTACGCTTTCACAAATGCGATGGCCACGACTGGCCTGTGGAAATGCAGTTGATCGGTTTCTTACCGGTTTTTGGCATTTAATTTCTTAATTCCATAATATGGAATTAAGAAAATCATATTGTGACTTCCGGCCGCATCTAAAATTAGAGCACCTAAATGACTAAATCCTAAATATCGGTATATCATACCGATTCCGTACCGGTACACCCAGCGGAACGACGCCGAGCGTAACGAACGACGCTGCGCCAAAGCAGAGCCGGACGGAGAAGCGACTTATCTCGCGAGCTTTGCGCTGGAAACCCCTCGCCTTCCACGGACCCCACTCACACAGCTACCGACGGCACCATGGCGTCGCCGCGCGAGGACGAGTACGACTACCTGTTCAAGATCGTGCTGATCGGCGACTCGGGCGTGGGCAAGTCGAACCTGCTGTCGCGCTTCACGCGCAACGAGTTCAACCTCGAGTCCAAGAGCACCATCGGCGTCGAGTTCGCCACCAAGTCCATCGTGGCTGAGGGCAAGACCATCAAGGCACAGATCTGGGACACGGCCGGACAGGAGCGATATAGAGCGATCACCAGCGCGTACGTCCCGGCGGCGGTGATTAAATGACGATGATGATGATGATGGGAGGGACTAAATATGGGAAGTTGATGTGAACTGATGCAGATACTACCGCGGCGCAGTAGGCGCGCTGCTGGTTTACGACATCACCAAGCACGGCACCTTTGAGAATGTGGAGCGCTGGCTGAAGGAGCTGAGGGACCACGCCGACGCGAACACGGTGATCATGCTGGTCGGCAACAAGAGCGATCTGCGCCACCTACGCGCGGTTTCGACGGAGGAAGCCATGGCGTTTGCGGAGAAGAACAACCTGGCGTTCATCGAGACGTCAGCACTGGAAGCCACGGGCGTCGACACGGCGTTCCAGCGAATTCTGACCGAGATCTACAAACTCATGAGTCGCAAGACTATTCAGGCGGAGGAGAACGCCACGGCCGCTCTGCCGCAGGGAAACAGCATCGCCATTACCAGCGAGAACACGACCGAGACGCAGAAGAAGAAGAAGAAGAGCTCGTGCTGCTAGTTGCGGAGCAATGAGACGAGCGTGGCACAGACCCGCCAGCTAGCCAGTCGGGAAGCGAGCGAGCGAGCGATAGGACCCATGAATGATCAATGCACTAAAGTAATCGAGCTAATAGTTGCATGCCCTTTGCGTCAGCACCGCGTGCTTGTTGAACGACGCAACGTACGTGGCCGATTCGAACTTAACGTGATATGACGAGTCGAACATAACAGAGTACCACGCCAATCAGTCGACGTCGCACAGCCAATAATGGCCAGGAAGAGAGGACGCTCGAACGCTGCACGCGCGGTGAGTGGCCTCCGCGATAGCTTCTATGGTGCTGCGATGCAATGATGTGACTAAACCGTGTTTGTATTGGGTTATCAGACTCCAGAATTGGAGAAGAATGCACGATGCGCCGAGCCTGTAGAGAAAACATCTAAGAAGGCGAAAAAGTCTGCGGCGGTCGAAGCCTCGAAGCCAAAGGTTGATCCTTTGGATGAGAAGGCTAAGCAAAAGGACGATACGCAATCTGCAAAGGTAGTTGCCGCTTCGTCCGAGAGCAGTGGTGCTGGTGCTCCAAAGAAGAAGAACAAAAGAAGAGCAAAAATAAAGCGGCCTCGGCAAAGGACGCTACGACGGACAAGAAGGCGGCGAAGACGAAAGGCAGCGAGATCGACGACCTGTTCGCGACGCTGAAAACGACCAAGCAGCAGAAGAGCATCGAGGAGCAGCAGCAGAAGCTGGCGGAGGAGGAAGCTGCTCGTCGCGAGAAGTCAGAGAAGGACCGACTGCAAGAGCAGATCAAGAAGCTCGAAGCTCAGAGTACGTTGATGGCGGCAAGAGGATTGCAAGCGGGGTACTTAAGTATTGATCTAACTATACTGCGTTTGTGTACTGCGTTTGTGTGCTGCAGACACCAACTCCACTGCCGTCGGATTGAATCCAGACCCGCGACCTGGTAAGCACTTGGCCATCCACTCCACTGCTCCACTGCACTTTGGGCTAACATGACTCTCAATAGTGCGCTACGACGAGGACGGACTGCCCATTTACTCCGAGGCCTCGCTGCAGATGGGCAAGGGCGGCAACACCAAGGACTGCCCGTTCGACTGCTGGTGCTGTTTCTAACCTTCACAATAAATACACAAGTCACTTTGCACCTTCATCCAACTTACTTGCTTTCACTATGCAACCGCTTTCCCAAACTCGTCCAAGCGGCGCCAATGGAGGCATTCTGTGGCCGGCCGTCCAAGCGACTTGCAGACGAGCACTCCACGCCCTCCAAGCGAGCAGACACTCATGAACCCGAGCCATCTGCTTCTGCACCCAAGACGCCGCTAACTGCCGTCCCCAGCGCCATAGAAATCCGCGCCTTCGGGCTCGAAGACCGCGCCGAAGCAGTTATCTCCCGAGGCAAAGCTGGCTGGACGCTGGCGAACCTGTCCAAGTGGCGCCACAACTCTCTTGACGGCGTCAATGGAGCTGCGACCCATCAGAGTGCAAGTCCCAATGGTAGTATCAGTAGCAAGGAGTACCTGCGGCAGCGCCAACGAGCGTATCGCCAGCAGTGTCTGGCTAACTCCACTAAAGTGGAGACGCAACGAGAGCAGCACAAGTAGAATCATACCGACGAGCTAGGACAGGACAGCAATCATCGTAGAGTGCTTCATATCGTGTCCAGTGTTTGCCACAGTATCCACCCACTCCCCTATGTCCAGGACAACTAACTAGTCGTCGTCTTCTTCCAGGTCGCTGTCGTAGAAGATGCTCTGGCGGATACTGTTGAGCTTCTCCTGGTCGAGCTGCTGCCGGACTGCTGCCGGGTCACTACCTGACGCATACGCGCCTCCACAGTCATCCAGCGGACTCTCTGGCTCTGGACCTTCGTACGTCAGCACCTTGTGCAGACTCAAGTAGTAGGCCAAGAAGGCCGTGGTGAACTTGTCCGTGCCTCCCAGCTCGTCCAAGCCCTGCACCATCTTCTCCACCTTCTGCTTGCTCACCAGTGCAATGCACGGGATCATCCAGATGCCTAACTTGTCCACTAGATACTCCGCCTTCTCGGCATTGATGCGCGCGAACTTGGTCTCGAGGTGACGCGGCGCCAGACGCGCCAAATGGCCGTCCACGAGCTGGCAGAAGGCGTTGGCCGGCGTGAAGAAGTGCACCACCACCTTGTCGCTCTTCTTCATCGTCTCGAAGAACTCGTGCGTGTCGGCGATCGTCGAGTACTCGCCGTGGCCCTGCGCGCGCAGCTCCTGCGCCTTGCGAGCCTTCTGCTGCATGGCCTGCATGCGCTTCTCGCGCAGCCGCTCCAGCTCGTCGTCGTCGGCCTCCTCGAGCTTCCTGATGGTCTGGTCCAGCTTCTGCTCCTTCTGGTCCAGCGTCTCCAGCACCTTCTCGCCGATCAGGCTCGCCACCATCTCGGCGTTGGCAGCGTTCGCCATGGCGTCCAATTGCCTCGATCCTCCTATTGCGTTGTGTGGCCGACCTTTCGGGGCTGGATGTCGGTTATGAACGCGGCGCTTTCAGATAAGAACGTGGTTAAGAACTGTTGAGACGAAGATGAACGAGTGACGTGTTTTAGCTTTAGCTTCAGCTTGATTGAATGCTTCTGCTATTTGCTGGAGAACGACACAGATGCACGGACGGACTAAGCTATCTATATCGCTCGCTCGTTCTCGTAGTCGATGAGGCGCTGGATGAGCTCCTTCTTCTGGCCCTGCGTCGACAGATCGCGCTCCTTGAGCTTCTCCTTGAGGAGAGCCGGCTTCAGCGCCTTAATCGCACGTGCGTCTAGAGGTTCGTCTACAGGAAGAACAATAAGCGTCAATAGTCGCCAACGCATAAAGAGGTGAAACAATAAAAAAGCTCATGTCGTCTATCAGACGTACCGTCGTCCTGGACCTGCACCGTCTTCTTGCCCTTCGCACGCTCTGCAGCAGCTACTCACGACAACCCAATGCAAACACGTTAACAACCACGAAACCAACTAACTCGTCAGCAATATGACTCTCCCGGCATGGTACGCACCGGCCTCCTCCTCTTTCTTGCGCTGCTCTGCCTCCTCACGACGACGCTTGACCTCTGCCAACCGAGCCAGGTCCTTCTTGGCCTCGTCAGTCTCGCCAGCCAGGTGTTTCTTCAAGTAATAGGCGGCGGCGCGTTCCTTCTCGATGGCCTCGCGCTCTCGTCGACTGAGCTGCTGCGGGGCGGCCTTGTCGTCCATGTCCTTGGCCTTCATGACCTTGTTGGCCGACTTCTTCGAGTTCGGGTTGTGCGTCTTGGCGACGGCTGCAAAGCCCACTTTCTTGGGCTTCTCTTGCGGCAGCGTGGGGCCGTCCGCCTTGGTGGAGAAGCCGAACAGCGAGTTGGTCTGCACGCGCTCGAAGGCCACGAGCTCCTCGCCCTCCTCGTCCGAGCTGCTCTCGCCCTCCGAGTCACTGCCGCTGCCGTCGTCGTCACCGCGGTGGGCCTTGCGCGCGCTCTGCTTCTGCTCCTCCTGCTCGTTACGCAGCGTCATCTCCTCCAGCGACGTCACGAACTTGCGGGTCGCGCCCTTCTCGCGTTTCTTGCGGCTTTTGCCGCCGGCTGCGCCTGGCTTGCCCGACTTGCCCGAGTCCCGCATGGCTGTAGCGTGGAAGGATGTGGGATGGGGATGAACGTACACGAAGACGAAGACTCCACCTGCTGGTTGGTTGGCTTGGCGTTCTTCCGAATGGCCTGCACTACCGGGACCCTGATGAGATCTCCGTACAAGAACGGAACCCACTCTGTAGAAGAACCGGGTGGCACTTTCGCGCAATTTTCTCAGGTGGCGCTTCCCAATTCGTTTGAGTCTCAAATTGGACATCGTGACCTTGCCGACAAGCATAGATTGTTACTTAGCTATTGTATGGCGTCCATTGCCCAATCACATTTTAAATATTGCTTATTAGCGAATGAGGAGCCTGTCGACTCTCATTTCGGCCAATGAGCATTTCTAGGGGTAGGTGTTTAGGTGTCGACAACTTGCCGTCGGCATTATACGTCGGCAAGTTGCCGACGTATAATGTCGACAGGACGGCCGAACTATGTGAGTCAGCCATAGTGAAAGCAAGTAGTGCAGATATTAAACGAATACCAGGGACGCTGCCGACACAATCACTTCGAGGTTGTATTACTGCTACTTACGTTTTGTATTGTCGCCTCCGCTACTATTACCAACTCAACCGAGTTTCCTGGGCGACGCCCTCTCATGAGGTCATGAGGTCGTGAGGTCAACTTCTCCGAAGTACACTAGGAGCACTCAAGTTAGCATGCTGGATACGATCAGATCACTAGGGCACTTAAGACGCGAGCAAGCAGCAGAAAGAAACCATTAATTTAATAATTTATTCCTCACACTAGTGATCCTCCAGTAGTCTGCTGCCTCTCGGGTGCGAGGGGCCCCGCCTCCTCGCACACGAACGCCCCGTGCACGTCGGCGCCTGCTCCCGCTCTGCATGCTTGTATCTTGGCTCCTTAGCTCCTTGAAGCTTGTTCGGTAGTGAACGGCGTCCCCACACCTGAAAGGTGCCATGCCTCTGCCGCGTCTTCTAGGTTTGAGCAAATGAAATAAGTTCTAAATTTTAGCCAATCATGGCCGTGTCGGCCGGTGTCGGCCGCTGTCGGCAACTTTACGGTATGGATGAATATCGTGAAACAACCGACAGTATAACGAGTTACTTGTCTTCAGTATGATCGCATGAACCATTATGATTGGCCAGCTTGTTGTTTCAACGAATCACAGACTACCTTCATGGAATATCGATCTATAAGCATCATTAGGTTAGGTCAACCGGCTGTCGACACGTGGCCGACGCATAATGTCGGCAGCGACAGCCAGATATTTTTTTGTCAAAACACAAATCAAGTCATTCGCATATTTGCCGGACATCAAGCAACCAACCGACGCCAGGCATACAAACAATGAGCCTCCAGACCTTGCACCTGAAAACACGAAGCAAGCGCAGTCGACGGCGATCAGCGTGTTCAAGGGATATATATCTTTGGAAAATAGCACGATGGACTTCATCCGCGGCATCCTCCTGGCGGACAGCAACGGCTCGGCCTTCGTGAAGTTGCTAGACCGGTTCGCCATGTATCTCGCGTTCGCTCAAGGGCGAGGTGGTGAGCTGCGGAAGCGAAACACCGTCATGCGCTACTACCGCAACGTCAAGAACTGGCTGCTATAAAACTTCCCCAGCATCGGCGCGTCATCGAGCAGAAGCTTCTCAAGATGGGACGCATTCTAGAGCGACACTGCCCCAAGCGACAGCTAGGAGAGACGATCAGTAAGGCGCCCGCATGCACCAAGGACTACTTGCACACTTTAATCGACGGGCTCTACTTTGACGCTTGCTCGGCCAAAGAATACCAGGATGCTGCTCTCATAATGTGGTATGCATTTGGACGTGCATCCGACCTTGCTTTCATCCAGAAGTGCAACCTGTCGGTGTCGCCGGGCAACGTGCTCCTCATACGTCTGATCCGGGCTAAAACGTCCGAGGAACAAGGTTTATCTCTTTATCCAGACAAGATCTCGTTCATTACGTGCCCTCTGCACGCAATTGGAATGGCACTAGTGATGCAAGCGTTTCCAGTGCCATCGGTCCTCGACCTCGAGCAGTTTTATGTTGCCGGCGATAAAGGCGACGCGCCAGCGAGGGACACGACGCCGTTGTGTGAAGCACTTCTCAACTGTGACGACGAAGGTGAACCTGCAAATACCACGGTGGAGAATACACCTCAACGCCACGCGTCCGTCCCATTGAAAATGCAATGTTATGTCAACCGGGTGCTTACGGGAGCAAGTGAGCGTCAAGCCAGAGCTAGAGTATCGGTTGGCCTCTCATCTCATTCATTTCGCCGTGGTGGCGCACAACACGCTAACGCTGAAGCGTCACTTAGCCCGCAATGGATCTTCGACCGCGGCAGTTGGAACATGACGGCAACAAACAAAGCGTTCACCTATGTATTCAACACTACAAATGAGGACAGGAAAGTGTCAAAAGTGCTAAGTGATTGGAAGGCAGACGAGAACCCAAGCATACCTTCGTTGGCCGGTTTTGATTCCACGACAAAGACAAAGATTCGCAAGCTCGGGCGTATCTTATTCGCGTCAAGCATGGCCCTTGACGACAGATTCTTGACCCTTGACCAGTAAGTGGCCGACCTGCTCGTGGCGTCATTAATCCAACATCTTCCTGAAATTAATGATCGATACCCGTTGAGCCCATACACGTCGCGGATGCGAATGTGTCTGGTTTCGCTTGAAGTGGAGATGCCTGAATTACTTGCTTGGAGTGTGGAACTGAATCGTAAAGCAAGTGAGACCTCCACAGAAGAGGTTAAGCCGTTTATGCGTGAGATTCAACTGATCAACCATCAGAACGCTGTGATCGCTCAACTTATTGATGCCAACAAAGCGCTGTCGAAGCGCATTACGGAGCTTGAAAAACGGAAGTCGACTGGCGGGAATGCAGACTGCGTGACAGCAGGCGTGACTCGTGTCGGAGCTGCACCTGTTTTCGAAGAAGAACACTCAGAGAAATTGAGAAAACGAGCTGCCTCGAATCCTGCATCAGCGACTTGGTTTGAGTGGTATACGAAGACTCATCGCCTCTGGGAAGTCTGTGACGACCGACAGTACAAGTCCCAGTCGAAGCAAATCGTTGCCTTCATGTCATGAAGTTGTTCTTACCCCGAGGATTTGTGTTGGATCCCCCGATGAAAAATAATCCGCCCGCGTAATGCAAACCGGCAAGATGGCTCAGGCAAACATGAACGAATTCCTGCAACAAAGAGGGATTAAGCGAAAATTTGGGTCGGGCTTACAGAAACAACTTCGTGTACTTCATCGCCAGGGTGCGCTAAAGGAGCTCATCGCAGAGTATCGTGCCCGCATGGCCATCGGAGCTATCAGCGACCCTGCTCCTGAGTCAACAAAGAAGTTTCTTTAGTAGGAGAAGAAGTGTACGCTTGAGATAGTGTACGCATGGGACAGTGTTCGCATGCGAGTAGGCTGTCTTCGTCCAATTCGCATCAACATCCAAAAATATAACTTGGCAAAATTATCCCCGTCGTTCGTTATTTTTCATGTGAATTAGAAGCAAGATGCAACTTACTCATTCTTGCTTTCTAGTAGCTGAAGGATGCCTTGCCTTAGCCGTAAAGCCTTCAACGATTTCGTTAGAGCCTTTATTACACAGAATTTTCCTCATGTGCAACTAACGGATGAAGCATTACGGTACCTTCGTATCGCGGCCCGCCACGACGACGACGACATAGCTGTCTTCTTGACCCAGGCCTTGTCAGCACTTCGTCAACCACGGGGACGACGCATCGAAGGACGCCACGTCAGAGCTTGGCACTACTCAATCCGCCATGCAGGAGAGTCCAGCACCGCGGCCGTACAGAAGCTGACGCAGCCAAGCCTCGACGCTGCCGAAGAAAAGCTGACACCAGAAAGCACCGCCGTCGCCGAAGAGAAGATGCCAGCTGCCAGCGTTGTCGCCAACGAAAAGCTGCCAAAGAGAAGCCGCCGTCTTCGCCACCAGCGGAGGACAAGGCGCCAAGCTCCGTCGCTGAAGCTGACACAACTGATGGATACGACAGCGACGTCGTCTGGATTCCTGATCCCACGCCGCACGAGGAGATGACGGCCTTGCCAGTGGTGCCGCACGTTGACGACGACAGCTGTGACAGCGAAGCTGAATGGGCACCCACCGGCATTGTAGCCGCACCTCGGTTGTACGACGTCCGGTCAATCTTGAACACGTACGTGCGAGACAGCCGGCGCGTCTACGTCGTCGACTGGGAAGCGACGGAGGAGCCCGCTTCGAACTTGCCCCTGGAGTGCTTGCTGCGTTCAACAGGCGGCGCCGTGCCTTCATCGAGGACGAAGCTGGGTACGAGCGCGGGACGCAACATCGTCGCCCACTTCGCCGACTTCGTAGAGCTCGAGATGCTTGATCCTTTAGCCACAACAACACTCACAAACACGTATTACTTTGCCCATTCAAATGCATTTATTACCGTTGAACCTTATCTGCCTACGACGACTCCATACAACGAGGTGTACACCAAGTTTGGAGCTGTCTGCAGCGTCAATCCTCGTGGAGCGGAACAACAAGGTTCAGCTGCACGCAGCACACCAAGTTTCACTGCCCCAAAGCTACTGTAGTTGTATCCTCGTTATTATCTCTGTGAAACAAAGCAAAACGTTAGCTTTGCACGTAATATAACCGCAAAAACTCAGGCTTACTTTGCTTACCCTCGCTGGGACAGGGCCGCTCCCGCACTGCATGCGCGTCGGTCCGGTGTGTCTGCTGCCTCTCTGGTGCGAGGGGCCCCGCCTCCCCGCACGCGAACGCCCCATGCACGGCGGCGCCGCCCCTGCTCTGGATGCTTGTTTGTTGGCTCCTTGGGTCCTTGCAGCTTGTTCGTTAGTGAGCTCTGAAAGGCCCTCGCCATGCCTGCCGCGTCCTCAAGGTTTGAGCGAATGAATGGATTTTTGAATTTTAGCCAATCATGGCCGTGTCGGCCGGTGTCGGCCGTGTCGGCAACTTTACGCTATGGATATTGTGCGTTCGACTCGAAATTTCCGTGGTCGATTGGTTGAATCGACCAAGCCCAATCGACAGGCCTCTAATTGTGGGAAATCAATATTTTCCGTTGATTAGCTTAATAAAGGGATGACAGGGCAAGTTAATAAAGGGTTAGTGAGGGAATGCTCGCTGTATACCAAAACCCATACATGTATAAACGTGCCTGAATGTTTACACCTTAGTCGATCTTGGTGAGGACACAAGTTCAAACTGCTTCGCTTGCAGATACCTTTGAGTGTCGCCATCATTGTCGGCTCCATCATCATGGCCATCGTCTTCGTCGACACGGTTTACACAATATCCACTGTGTAAACCGTGTCGTCACCTGCTTTGAAAGTGAATTGGGCCTTTGAACGTGTAGCCTGCGCTTCAACATCATTAGGATCGAACAGCATGACCCCAATGATTTTATCAACAATAGATCGCTTGATCTCAACTTGAATCGGCGTGTCGTGGTCAACATGAGCTAACATGGTGTTGACGAGGTTTTTACGGTCGAAACCACGTTCTTGGCATCATTCGCTGATGCACAATACTGGTTCCAAAGCTTGGGGTGCACCGCTTGGTTAACTATTTATGGGGTCGTATGCTGGTCAGGCCTGAAAATCGGGTCTGACGGTTTTCCAGACCGCAATGTCATACCCGACCAAATGTCTGACCGCAGTCTGTTATCGTAGCGGTTGAAAATTCATATGTGTGACTTATTATCAATACTATAATACAAGTAAGCTATTTTAATAGTTTAAAAACTACATCATAAACTTTTCCAAATACTGGTGCGGTGGTCTACTGATTTACCCTATTTTCACCACGCCTGGGTTCCAGCCCCTCAATGGTTGACAGTTCTGTGTGCCTGGTGTCCTTTATTGACGATGACGTGGAGGCTCTCTACGACGAAGTACAACGCGCATCAGTGGTAAGTACATTGCACGCAATTTGGTAGCGGCGCATTAACATCACTGCCAGGTGACTTATCCGTGGAGAAGTGGCAAGAGGCCAACTTTTGTGGACATGTGCGCAGCTACTCTTATAGAGAAATACCATGCACTAAAACTAATTGCCAGGGAGCTACTTTAGTCCACAGTGCCCATGGATTACGAACGACGGGACAAGAGACAACTCGTGGAGTGTTTGCGTCAGACCATTGACCAGACCCCAATAATGATGGAGAGAAGATTATTGTATTGTTGTCCAGACCCCAATGTCATCCTGACCCGAATACGACCCCAAAAATATTCTTCCCACCGCTTCATGATGGCGTTTGAAGTTGTCCGTACGGAAATGGAACTGGAAATACTGCGCATTTGTCATACGCTTTCGCTTCGCATTGGGTTTTACTTTACGACCAAAGTTAGTGCAAAATCTGCATGCCACGGCCAGCACAGCAGCCGTCTCGGAGTGTCGCTCGAAACTTTTAACGATCGTGTCCTGGCTGGAACGGTTCTTCACGCCTGCCGTCATAGGGTCATGGGGTCTGTGCCCAAGTTCGCGTGTTAGTGAATCAACCTGTTGCCCGAGGGGAGAGGAAGCGAAGAAGACTGGCTTGGGGTGGCGGGTGCAGACCCAAAAAGGGTTGGTTCGCGGTTAGATTCTTGTGACGATCGATTTATTTGAGGGAATACCTACCAACCATTTTAATAAAGGGTTAATGAGGGAAACGACCCCAATTTCCCTCAATTATAGATCGACCCGCCAATCGACCAAGCCATACAAATCTATAATTAGGACCGAGTCGTATTTAGTCGAGAGTTTGCTGTGCTACCCTATTAGTTTGGGGCGATTCGCTAAATGAATTGGTTTAGTATTGGATCGGTTTTGACTTGAGCACACAATCGCCCCAGATCGGCAAATTTGGCCGGAATTCACAATAGTATCATACGTCCTAATGTTCATGGCGAGGATATCATATCCCCTATCGGCGCGACACATTCCGTGACATATGGTTTTCTGTCGAATCTCGGACGTTTAATCCAAATAATAGCCAATCATGAACTCACCCCGAATTAAACTTCAGAAGAGTAACATCGAAAAGTGGCAGTCATTCCGTTTCACGAAGGAAGCGATGCAAATGCTCTGGTGCACCAAGCTAGGAAGCATCTCATGCATCTACTCTTTGAGCAGGCCGATACAGCCGGGGTGATTGTGCGAAGTGAGGTACCCACAACTTAGCAGTCTCGCCGCATTGCGATGAACCACAACGTGGCAGTCGCCGCATTGTCGACGTACAAGGACACGAACATACCGCGAAAACACAACAATGAGGCAGTAAGGGAAGCAGGAGGTTAGTGCAGGAAGTCTAAGAAGGCAGCTTGCTAAGGAACTTACTTTTTTGCATTACTAGTGCATTTTCTTATAGGCCATGAGCACCAGTGATCACGACAATCTGCCGACGGCAGCGCAAGTGCCCCGACAGGACTGCCTCCTCGCGAAAGGAGCGGTGATGGACAAGGAGAATTGTTAACGACGGTCGCCCTCCTAGACGCTTTCCGGAAGCTTACTGCTCGCATCAATGAAATTGAGCGAATCTCGACCACGAGTCTATATAGGGCAAGCTGTAGACCCCGCGGATCAACCTCAGCGACGAGGCAGCATTTTCCGCCAGGCGATCGAGCATGGGGGCACCAGGATGCAGCAGATGAGCTTGGTGGCATTCAGACGCATGGTGCGTTTGACGCAGCATCTTTTACTGATACGTATCACAACCACAATACCAAACGAGCGCCCACCCCCAGTTCAAACTGGCGAGCACAATGCTGCTGCAGCGATACCGCCGGCACATGCTGCTCAGACTGGGAATCATGTGGCTCATGAAGAGGAAGATACCCCGTATGGATATCCGACACATGGTCAGTCTAAACGTCTAAACATTACAGGTTTTAACGGGCAGAAAATGTACAAGATACTCGGCGCAGGCTTCCAGGAGTGGGCGCTAATGTCAATCGGCTAAGTCGAGATGGCCGAGCGTGTCTGTGAGTTCATGTGACCTGAAGAGGTGAATGCTGAACAAGTTGGGATAGCATCTAACTGGCATGACCGGCTGATTCTTCCAAGAGCAAGCAGCCACGTGGTGGATCAGTTGCCCTTATGTGTACGCATTATAGCAGATGAACACTATGTTCACGCTGCAGCTTTCGACAAAGGATGCTGCAACAATGCTCGTAGCACCTAAGGAGATGTTTCGATCCTGGAACGATCGTTTCCTGTACCTGATAGCTTTGATGCGAGCCACAGATGTGTCACCAGCTATGGTGCTTCGTCGCGTAGCAAGGCAGATTGTGGAGCAGTAAAAAGGGCAAGAAGGACAGCAATGAGAACTGCAGGCAGCACGCTTGTTGCCCACGGAGAAAGTTTGGGATTGTGGAGGAAAACCTCGTGCGTGTCAACCCCCTTTCGGTTATACTTCACTACAACCTAACTGTCATATAAAAACTGTCGGATTGCCGTAAAACAATCGGACAACGTCAACAGCAAGTACGCTCCAACTGTAGCAACGGCGGAGCTCGCCAGCATGATCTCCGACACTTCAAAACATTTTCCGTCATGCTTCGCCTCGATTCAACCCCACACTACTCGGAAGTACGACAAACAATGGCAAGACTACGTGCTGCATGACCAGACGCTAGTCCAATTCACAAAGCTGTTCGATGTGGGCGTCTTACACCGAATAGCTGAGCGAATTGGTCAAAGGACGGCAGGCAAGGACGTGGTGAATGCTATGGGAGACACGGGACAGTGCTATACTGCAAATAGATCGGACATATACACGAGCGGGTCCGCATCCCAAGGTTAAAAGAGGCCAAGCCTGGAGACATGAAGCAGGCGAACTGGACTCTCGCAGCGACTGGAAGTACTCAACGGATCAGAATTGGATAGTTGACAGCGGAGCAAGCCGACACTTCGTTAGCGTTGCGAGTATTCTGCGCGACGCGAAGGACTGCAGTGGGAGGTTTTTACTCTCGCTGCTAAGCGGGAGTACTCTGTCGGAGGCAAGGTGGGTTCCACCCAGTTTCGTGGAGGAGTCAACGGCGTAGAAACAACGATCACAGTGAACGACTTCTAGTATGCTCCATCCCTGGCTCGCAACATGCTGTCGCTTGGCCAGCTTGCTCGACGTGGTTGCACTTTCGTCGAAGTGAACGGTCAATTGGCGATCATGCAAATCACGACCGAGCCGGTCGTCTTTCGCGTCACATTTTAGGATGAAGTTCTGATCGCCGATGTGAGTGTCGTTCGCGAGAGTGCTTCAGCTCTAGCCAAGTCCGTCATGACTGTGACGACGGAGCTGAACCCAGAGAATGAAATGCAACAGGACACCCTCAAGAAGCTTTACGAGCGTTTTAGTCCCTTAGCTCTCGACACAGTTGAGCGCATCGAGCAAGATCCCACTCTAGTATTGCGATCACAGACCACACGCGATCTGTGTGAATTGTCTGTGTCGAAGAGAAACAAGCCCAGCTGCTACAGGCAAAGCAGAACAGCGAAGCTAATGCGCCGATCGAGTGCATCTGCGGCGTTATCTGCAGTGACCCATGACGCCCCGTGCTCGCAGCACCAACCGGTAGCTCATGAACTTCATTGATCATGGAGTAACTAATGCCGCGAGTTTGCGGCGAAGACAAGGACGACGCTGCTCGCAAATTTCGCGACTTTCTGGTTTTCTACGAAAAGCGCTTTGCGTGCAAGATCCATGCTCTTCGCGCGGATGGCAGCGGGGGTACAGGACTGTCGCTCTGTTCTGTATACAAGCAGGAGCCTCTCGGCATGTAAGCGAAGCATCCAAACTAGCGTCAAAAATGGGAAGGCAGAGCGTATGCATCGTACCGTTTTCAATATGGTTCGATGCATGATCTTCGATTTAGAACTGATGTTCGCTTCTGGAGCGACGCTGCAGAGTATACCACTTACTTTCGAGTCGTAGCCCGTCACGAGTCAATGAGGCTCGTCGTTTGCCATCTGAGACCCTCACCGGTACGCCTCTGAGTCTGTGCGACGTCGTCGCTTTCTGCGCAGCGTATACTGTGCGGCGCGACCCCAAGAAGAAGACGTTGAAGCCGCGTGCTGTCTTTGGTCGTGTTATTCGGAAATACAATGTCACCTAGGCTACCGCGTTTTCCTACCAAGTGATCGTGTTGTGGTGGTTACACAGCACCTAGAGAATTGGACAAGTCTACTAGCAGCTTTCCCGATACACAGCCGCACCGCGTCTGCCAAGCCAGAGTCCACCAGCAAGACCACGCCCAATCCACCAGAGCCCCCGCTTCGACAGAATCACCCTAACTACGTTGTTCGACTCGCAACCGCCGATAGACTCAGAAACAACGCGAGGCAGACGCCGCGGATGCAGTCGCTACTGGTCTGTGGAGTTTGACGCACGGAGGAGACTCAAAGAAGCAACACAAACAGAAATGTTGCTCGTACGGTTTGCTGGACCAGCTGATTTTCGGGGCTCATCGGGGCCCAGATGCAGCGCAATGGAGAACAGTAGAACAAGAGGGAGTTGTAAGCTCTTATTGCCAACGCGACCTGGACACCAATCTAGTGTGAACACAATACGGCCAAGCTGCACTCGAAGTGAGTCTACAAGAAGAAACGAGAGACCAGTGGATCAATGGAGCTCTACAAGGCCCGTCTAGTTGCCTGTGGAAACGAGCAGATATTGGGAGTGAACTACACCCTTACATTCGCGGGAGTGCTGAAAATATAGAGCGGAAATGTGATCTTCGCGTTACCCCGTATCTGGGTGTGCGTGCACGTCATGGATACTTTTTCAATGAATATGTGAAGGCAATGACGGAGGAAAGCATCGAAATCGTGCTGGTAATCCCGCAAGCTATGGAAGTTACCAAGATCCGCGCTGCATCACACATTGGTGCAACTCGGATTTACTCAATGCATCTTGGACACCTGCATCTACTTCAAATAGACAAGACGTAACCACAGTGGCTGGAATCTACGTCGACGATCATCTGGTTACGGCTACGCCGCCTAAACGTGTTGACATCTTTTTGAGAGGATAAAAACACTATCGCTGAAGGACATAGGTCCAGCAGCAACGATGATCCTCGGAGTTTGCATCGAGTATTATGACAACACAGGGCTACATATTCGACCTGGAGCACGCAATCAGGGAGCTGCTGGAGAAAAATGACCTCGCTCAACATCACTCGGTGCGATGCCCTATTGGAGAGCAAGATCCTGACCTCCCTGTAGATCATTGCCGGTGACACCCGTCCCTTCGACTCATCTGTGCTAACGCGTAAGGTATCCAGTTCCTGGTCGGGAGCTTGTTGTGGACCGTGAGATGTATTTGCCCAGATATCGCTTTCGCAATGCATCGGCCACCCGATACACGCATACACCACGAGTACAAGACTGAAAGGTGGCAAAATAAACTGTACGGTATCTTGAGGGAACTGCCAATTTGAAGTTGCATATGAACGAAGGTCAGTGTGGAGTAGCGGGAGTCGTGAAAACGGGTTCGTGACCCACTCACACACGGCGCCTTAACAACCAGCTAACGGAGGGGTACCCCGATCAGCCATAAGTGTTGAATACTCCTCACCTTGTGTACCCGTTGGCGGGGCTGAATTCGCTCTTCTGATGTCTCTAGGAGACGCGCGTGTAGTCAGACGAACCGTCCTGATAAAACGCGGGGCTGGGTGCTGCTGCTCGGTAACTTCTTCAGATAGCAGCAGGTTGGGGTGTCAGCCTCGATAAATTATTCAAGATCGGGGCCTGACGGGCAAAATGTGTCTGGGCCTTGGGGTGCTTGGGGGTCCCTTTCTGTGTCCTTTCCTTTTTATGCTTGTCGCTTCTGATAGCTGGGTCTTTGTATTGAGGGCTGGGGTAATCTAGCCAAGCGATCCAGATCTACCGACGTCTTTTTCTGTATAAGCGCTGGGTGGGCCAAAATACTCCCGCCCCAGGCTGTCGATCTTGGAGGTCGCTTGTGCAGAAGGAGGAAAATTCATCTTTGTTTGTTCTTTAGCATTCCTATCATCCACTACCCTCTGTGCTTCTCCTCTACACTCGCTTGCGTTTGCCTTGATGTGTGGTCGCACTGGCTTCCGCACGTCGAGCAAGCGCTCGACCTTCTCGCATAAGTTGTCCCACAACGTTCTGCAAATCAAGATGTCGTCGAGATACGACCTACACCCCAGAACGGAGTCGGTTCCGGTTTGCCATCGTCGAAGACATTCTGTGCGGATCGGTCGGGCGAAAGTCGCCAAAGCCCGTATAGCGCATTGTCGAGCAGGCGCTGATATATCTACGGCGCGTTGCACAGCCCGAACGGCATTCGCAACCATTCGAACAGTCCAAACGGGGTAATGAACGCTGGGATGAGCTGAGCAAGGTCCGCCATAAGACGGCCTAGAATCCGCTGGCCATGTGGAGGGAACAGAACCACAGGTACTTGTCCAGATCTTCCAGCGAGTCATTCACCAGTGGCATCGGGTAGATCATCAATTGCGTCAACCCGTTCACCAATCATAAGCAATCCAGAGCCAGATGTCGACGCCGTTTTTCTTTACGATCACGAAGATGGGTGACGCCGATGACGACTTGGACACGCGGATCATACCTGCACTGATGAGCCCTTTGAGTAGATCGGAGACTTTCTCTCTGAATCACGGCAGGATCTTGCGAACCCGTTGGACGACCGGCTTGGCGTCCCCGACGTCGATATCGCAGACGACCCCCACAACTGTGGGGGGCAGTGCATTGCCTTTCCCGATGAGCCGCTTTCGCCTCCTCCAGATGATTATGCGTAGTCGTTTTCTTGTTGTGCGGCCACTTTGGCCGTGACTTCGGTGGGTCTCCCGACTTTGAGATCTTCAATCTTCACTTCAGCCGTCAGGGAGAGTTCTGGAAAGATGGCCAACTCATCATCCGGATATTCGTAAAGAGGTCTGATCCCTCGCGGATGAGTACCGCATCGTCTGCTTCCAAGTTTATTCCCGTCACATCCTCCACCGAGTCCCCTGGGATCTGATCCGAAAGATGCGTGTTTCTTCAATCTCCCCGGCTTGTCCCACGGTGTCGCACTTCTGTGGTTCCCTCGCTGGCTTTTTCAATGTCTCACATTTGGATGCATGCGCTGGTTTCGCTGACACCGCAGCCACCGCGTAGACTGAGATGGTCTTTTGTTGGTGTTCTTTCTCCTCGCGTGTCACCTGTTCGTCGCGCAGTAGAATTCTTCGAGGCACGGTGTACGCCGGGCCTTCGCTAAGGGTCCTTCGGGTTCCAGATCGGGTGACCAATCTTCTTCGGCGTCACAAGTTGCGCCGCACGCTAGATTCTGTCATTCTTGGTACCGGCGCGACTCTATCTGCACGAAGCCAAACGCGTGGGGGGTGGAGTCGACTGGTGTCCGCCATCCTAGCGTCACGTGAGCGCTCAGCGGGATTGGGTTGTTGCAGACGTTGGTCACTCGCAGGTATGTTCGTCGTCCGACCTTGTTCTTGATAACAGTGGTGACCCATAGGCGTGGAGCGGTCCGGTCTGGTCGAAGACGAACGTCATGCGTCCGCCCCGGATCGATCTTCTTAGGCGACGCCATGGTGATCGACTGCATCCTCTCACTGTACAACGGCCTTCTCGCGATCGTTTTAAATGCGCACTTCATCGGAAAGACATGCGGTGCCATCCGTGGTGTCGATGCGCACCCAGGCCGGCACCATACAATTCATGCCAAGACCACTTGCTGGCCAGCCAGGTTGCCGACCCAGATGTCTCGAAAGTAGACCAGGTTTCCTGCCAAGTTATCTTTGATCCGTGTCTTCCCAATGGTGTAATACGTCTCATCGCGGATTCTCACACAGTTTTGTGTCGATTAGGCAGCCTACCTCACAAGCAAAGGTGGTGACCAGTATGGTCAACTCGGCACCTGTATCGAGTAACAACATCGCACGGTGATTGTTCAGCTTCCCATAGATCATGACCTGTCGATACCATTTGTCCAGCGCGTAGTACTTCCAGCACCCGCGTCGTTCTCCAGGCTGTAGTTAATGACATCCAACGATGACTCCCGTCCACACTCGTCCGTGAACCGGATATCCATGATTCGAGGAACACGCGCTTGCGAGGTACGGTGCAGTTTGGATTCACATGTATTACAGATTGCGGTAGTCGAGTCTTCACTAACCACATCTCGTGCCTTCTTGGCCACATATGCATAGACGAAGATAGATTGCTCGTCTCATACTGGTTTCCAAACCACCGAGCAATCCAGTTTAACATCTTTTCAGCCGGTGGCGGCAGCATTCCTGCGTGTTTCTGCGGGTCATACCATTGGCGAAGTTGATTGAAGAATTCTTCCATGGGGCACTCCGCGGCTTCGTGTACATCGCCACAGGCCTTGCATGTCCGCAAGCAACGATCGTTAGGGTGATGACCTCCGAACTTCTGGCACGTCAGCACACACCACCAGTCTCCATCGGTGTGGCGGTACGACTTGCAGTGGCGGCATCGTGGCATATCGCACACCGAGTCGTCCGTGTCGAAGTTACGGCGCACGGTTTCGCCCGGCAGCGTTTGGCCGGTCACAAACAGCTTGGCCCGTTCATCATCGTCTTGGTCTTGATCATACATCTGCTCATCGCTGTCCCGGTCTCCCGCGCATGCCGCTACCGAAGTCGGTTCCTTCTTGCGGAACTTTTCGATCCGAACAGGGTCTTCTTCTGGCGGACCACCCTCGTTGTCGGGCGCGCAGCTTCTTCTTCAAAGTGACCTCGTCTGGTACCTCCAGCAAGGTAAGGCGAGAAGCTAAGTCCTCTTCCTGCGAGCCGAGGGTATTGATGAATAACTCCACATGTTCCCGTTTCTCCTCAATAGTTCTGTCAACAAACCGGACGCCGACTTCACACGGTTTATCCAGGTTCGAGTTTTTCTTCGCTGGAGTCCCGACCATGGAACTCTTTCAATTCCGAAAAGGCGGAAAGTCGCACACGCGTGACAGCGAGTCCAACATTGCCGGCTGTAGTGGTCGAAACCGTGCCGGTGTGTCCCGGTGTCTCCGTTTCCAGATCGAACAAGTCATCTGGATCTTCGTCCAGGTCACGCCGACGACGCGTGGGTCGCAACGTGGAGTGTGAACTCACGGATTCCATGGCCACATCGACGTCGGCCGACCTGGGTACCGTGGTTTGAGCCGTGGCCGGCTCGGGTCGGGAACCGGGTGTTTCAGCGTTGGTCTTTCGCATCATCTTCGCCTGCATCAGGCGGAAAATTGCATCTTCCAGCGCCTGGGAAATAATTTCCTCCTTGGCGGCCGGTGAACCAGCTCGGGTCGGCGGTACGGTGAATGGAATGCGGGTATGTCTTTCCCCGGGCATGATCATCCGCGTGAAAAAAACGACATAATGCTGCTATCGGAGTCCACGCTCTGCGGGTACAGCAATTTCTCGTTGCCGATTCACTTCTCGGTGCCACTGAGCGGCGTCCGCTGTTTTAACTGGGTCACTTCGAATTGTGGACGTCATTGTTGTGAGTGTCGACTGAGCATTCCAGCTCTGTACCAAGTAGAAGGGCGTTTCTCGCCGAGTGATGTCTCGCAAATTGTTTATGGTGTGCACCATCTTCTCGGCAATATCCTCCTAGTCAGCTTGCCGAGGTTCCTCCACGTAGATCAGCACAGTTTGGATCATGTTCCTGACTGAACGTTCCTGTTGCCCATTGGCTGGAGGTTGGTAACTCAGCGTGTCCGTCAAACTCGACTGCATTAACTCAGCTAACGCTCGGAATACTTCGCTTATGAACCATGGGTAACAGTCGTGCCGTAGAAGTGACGATGCTCCGATGCGGGGAAGACGCAATCCTCAAAGCCTTTCACCAGTTCCAGTGCCGCTATATTAACCATCGCCTTGGTAATTACAAATCCCGCGAATGAATCTTGGAAAAACAGCAGAGTCGTGTTGCTCCGCTGGGTCCGAGGCAATGGAACGACGATGTCCATCGACACCACTTGAAATGGGCGGTCGGAGACCCTGTTACCCGATGGAAGGCCTCTCTGCTGAGGTTTATGATCGTTCTTGCTGCAGTCCCCACACGCCTGGACATGCTTAACTTCGTCGGCATACCAGTCACCCCAGTAGAAGTCAGCTTTCGCTCGGTGGAACGTTCGTACAATGCCACGATGTCCTCCTTCTGTGGCGCTGTGGTAACTGTGGAGAACTTCATCTATCATCGTTGTCGGGACGACTAATTTCAGCGTGGTGTTGTCTCTGCTGAGTTCACCTCCGTACCTCCGCTGACTTTGGTAATACAGAAGTATGTACAAAGCTGCCGGTGGTCTTGATCGCATTCTGTTTCCGTCGATGACTCAACTCGTCGAGCTCACCTAGTAGCAGGGCTTTCATGTCAGCCCACTCCAGCTCTTCGTCTTGATCGCTACAAATGTATTGTCGTCTGTCAGCCCGCACCACAACCGGGTCGATGTCAGTTGAGTTGGAATCGCGATTTACGTCGACTTCATCCCGAGTCTGGTCATCCACTCGCCGAGTTGGTAGGTCCGTCGATGTTGACTCGTCTACATCTCTTCCCATACCAGAATCCATTGTAACTTGTGTATAATGTCCAGCTGAGTCTTCGCCCTCAAATCGGCGAGTTGATGAGACTGTCGTCGTTGACTCGTATAAGCCGCTTCCCATATCAGAATCCGTTATCGGTGGTGCTTCAGATTCGGCCGAGTCACGACGAGTTTCATCTCCGAAATGAACTCGGCGTTTCTGCCTTCTAGTCATCACGTTCATCTCGGCTTTGGCTTCCACTTCCATTGTTGAGTCAGCTTTGTCTTCCATTTTCTCAGCTGAGTCAGCTTCGACATACAGTACCTCAGGGATCCTGTTCAGTATCTTCAACTCAGCTTTGCGATCTCTGCTGAGTATTACTCTGCCAGCTCGGTTATCTGATGCTTCAGTAGCAAGAGAGTTAACTGATGCATTATAGTGAGGCACTACATGCAAATAGCGAACCGAATTAAGTTTCTCCGTCAAAGTCTTGTGGCGCGCCAACTCAACTTGCAACACATCATTCTTGCCCACGAGCGCCCCAATAGATTGCTGGATTGTAAGCCGAGAGTCGCTGACAATAATCAGGTCGGTCGCCCCATTGGTCAGGGCTGCCAGTACACCATTATTCATTCCGGTGTACTCGGCGATATTGACCGTGGTCGACGAGAGGTACGCACTCGCAGCGATCTCAATGTCCCATGTAGGTACGCGCCACAATATCCATGAGCAGCTTACATAACCACCATTCGGCTCTCGCGTAGCAAACCCATCGAACGATATGACATGCCCCTTAAAATCACGTGGCACAGTAGCATAAAGAAGTCCTGGATCCATTTGAGCCGTATCCGAGGTCTTGGATGGCGGAGCAATGTATGCTATCGACTCATCGAGTCCTATGTGTAATTCATGCTTCTTGAACACCTTCACCAAGGTTTGTTGGTTTGCATGTGTATGAGTGGTGTAGTCTTTCGATGCCAACTCATTAGCTGATTCTCGAACTCAGCTGGCAAGAATACCGACTCGGTGTCATTGCACACATCCATGGCTGCCACAAATCGTAGTAGTAAATCTTCGTCAGGTCCATCAGTTAGTGCATCATCGCTGACACCGGTCACATCGTCGAGTCGTTGAGTTACTACCATCTCTGCTGAATAACCAGCGGAGGCGGAGTCGGCGGACAGATGTCGAGCTTCATCTTGCAGCACTCTCATCTCGGCGATGGGGGCTTCAGATGAGTTATTGCGGTCAGCTATATCGTCAACATCGCATATCACCACAGGTAAACTCAAGTCATTCACAGAAGTACCTGGCTCGGGTTGGTTAATAGACATAGTTGACTCATCCGAGACGGGTACAACATTAGCAGACTGGTCAGCTGAGCTGATAGGAGACTCGGCTGAGGTTGTGGACTCGGCTATTGCCTTGTTATGGTCGTGTGATTGTATAGCCGAGTCTATTTGCTCCATCTCCCACCGTTGTGCGCAGGTCACCTCAACTCCGTCATCACGTAGTTGACGGGGATCTCTAGACATCACCCCTGGTGGTATAACATATTGCTTCTTTTCCACAGCGGGCGGCTGTCGAGCTAGCCATTCAGCATAATTCCGCTTCTCCTTCTTTAACAAATCCCTGTCGAGCGCTGACTCATACGCCAGCACCTGCCAATCGCGGTACTTGTCCGAATTCAGGCGGACGTACCCGTTTTCGCGTGGCAACTCGCCGTGCGGTGCCCATAGTACCACCGGAAAGTGAGCCGGGCACCAGACTAGTCGATTCGTTACGTTAGTCATCCTCACACTCGTGACCTTGCCGCACGTGTTGAGCACCACGGTTGGTATCCAATCCTTAGTGCGTCTAATCCATAATTCGTAGGTTTCTTCGCTCGGCTGACGGCGCCTCACCTTAAAACCAGCGATGAGCCGACTTTGAATACTCAGAGACTCAGCTGGACCATCGTAAACATGTGTCCCATATGCTGACTCATCGAGATCAGCGCTGCGTGATTTGATGAGTGGTACCACCAGTTCGTCAGGCAACTTTGCCGTCGAATTGTACAAATCCAGCAGGATATCAGCTGGTATCATGAAATCAGTGCCCAGGATCAAGTCGGCTCCGTCGTAATGGGGCATAATCCATACCTCAAACTCGTACACGACTTGCCATCCGAGTGTCGTCTTCACCGTTGCCTTCGACGTCGTGGACACCTTGTTCGTGCCAATACCTTGGATGTCTATCTGCATATCATTGCTTGCATTCCGCTTTAATCGCAGCCGCCGAGCGAACGATAAGCTGACTACCGAGACGTTTGCCCCGGTGTCTAGTAGTATCGTCGTCCGTTCGTCATTCACTGCACCCATCACCAGGGTCCGCATGCGAACTCGGCGATCGAACTTCTGCGCCGACCACCAGCCCATGCGTTCCCCAGGACGCAACTTCGCTATCTTGGCAGGTTTCTCGGGCTTCACTCGTTCCCGAGACTCAGCTTCCGCGCTCGCGATAACTCGACGCACTTTCTTAGAATGGCTGAGTTCACTGTATTCGACATTTTCACATTCAGTATCGTCGCTTCTTTCACACCGTATTTCAGGCCGTTGCGCTTCGCTCACAAAAGCAAACACGTAGTTTGCTTCGACGGCAGTCTCAGCTGACGGTGGCAGCATAGGATCGCACAAGCGGCAGGCCACCGAGGTTACATCTGTCGGCTCGTACACTAATTGAAGGTCTGCCGGCACCGCTGACTTATCCACCGATGATCGGACGAACTTAGTGAGCTTTTGTAAGCGTAGGAACATATCGCAGCGCTCGACTTCGTGCACTTGTTTGCAAAACTTGCACCGTCTATGGCAGATGACACGAGGCGTTCTGTGATTTTGGGTTCACGTGATTTGATTGGTTGAAGTGTAAGGTCGCTCAGTGATTGGCTGGATTTTAATGCCAGAGCGACAGGGCTGTCTGAGACATGGAATAGGGGATGTGAGTGATGGTCTGGGAGAGGTGCTGGTGGAGCTTTTTGAGTTAGGTATGGTCCTTAGACCTGGAAATGTTAATCCTGGATGTGCACAATCCAGAGATGTTGAAAACACACTCGGTCCAGGTCGCCCCTCGTCCTTAAGCGGGTTGCCCACACGTTTAGTGCTAAAACGCCTATTCTGAACGTATCAGATAGAGCGTCCCGCCTGACTTAACTACCACAAAGTGCCCACAAGCCCAGATAATCCCGGATCAAGCTACTAAACCCTGGATCAGGGAATCCTGAATTAGGGAATCCTGAATCCAAGAATCCAGATCCAGATATCAAGGATTCAGCAGACCAGAATTCTTGATCCAGGACAGTTATCCTGGATTCCAAGTCAAGAGTTGCGTCCTAGTGCCTAACAGTGTTTTCGTGCTGATGCATTCCTGAATTCCTTGGATCCAAAGGCAAATGGGCTGAGTCCCTGAATCAGAGTGCCAATCGTGAAGAGTCGGCCAAGATCTTTCCATATCTTGGCCGAAGAGTCGCCGTTGCTCAATGAGGGTGTATCCAGATTCACCCCATAGTGAAACCAAGTGTAAGTCAGTGAAGTCAAATGAGGTGGTCCACACCACAGAAAGAATACGAGAGAAGTACGCTAGTGTTAAAACTAAACAGAGTTCGATTTGCTTTGTACCCCACAGGTGGTATAGAGTCTGTTATCCTGTTGTGGATCGCGTGCAGCCGCAAAGTGCCGACGTGGAAATCCAACCTGTTGTCGCGTCAAGTTAGGTTGGGGTCCAGGACGTCGCTGTCCCAGGAGTAAGCCCCGCCTATTTCAGATACTAGTTGGGCGGATGCGAGCTTGTCCATTTCATATACTGGAGTTTGAAGGTGTCTGGATCGGCATTCGACACCTCGAGCCGTGAACGAAGAGTGCTGCGTGAGATGAAGACCTAAGTGGTGAACTTGCGAGTGGATTTCCCTCATCGGAGGGTGGTGCGCGTTGCGTCGCGAGTGTTTGGGGTTTGTGTCGATTACCCTAAACGTGAAGCTCTGATTGATACCGGCGTTGTAGCCTAGTCCTCGGCTATAAATAACAAGGACCCTGCATATTGTGACGTAAAGAACTCTGTATTTGGTTGATTGCTGGTTTATTACTGTGTGGAGCGTGTGGAACCCTGATCCTGGATATCAAGTGTCTGATCCTGGAGTTTCAGGAAGTTTTCCTGGATTCAGACCAAGTGTCTGGCTGGAGAAGCAAGAGCTCACTCACTTGGACAAATCAACACTGGTGGACGGTTCCCCGAGGTTAATCGAACCAAGAGGGATTGCACTAGGTACACGCCAGCCTGAACCTGACTCCTGGATATAGGATTTCCTGGATCAGGGCGTCGTTAGGTTCAGGTGTATCTGAATTAGGGCCGCTATACACCCTGGACGGAAAAAGGTTCACCACCTCGTCTCAGCTGGTGCGCGTGCCCGGATCTCGGGTATTGATTTCACCGCGTTGGTTTGTTATTGAAGAGTGTATTGAGCTGAAGCTGCTTCCGACTGGGGCTATGCCTGGAAGAAGAAGAACACGCACAAAGTGACGGAGTCTGAGGTGCCAGTGAGGCGATCTCTGCGTCTCCAAGGGAAGCCACCTGAAGAACTTGGTCTTCAGGACGGGAGGCGTCGCAAGACCCAAGACAAGAAACCATCCCCGGTTCAGGACCAGCCGATTGAGGAATCTAGCATCGAGGAACGAGTTGTGTCCAAGGTTGCTGAATCCAAGACCGACGATGTTGGATCAGGGGCGACGCAGGTCGAAGGTGGTGACGTTTCGAATCTGAATGTAGACGACGTTGCGGAGGAAGAGGACATCCTGGATCGTGAGTCGACGATGGTGGTCCGAAAGTCTGAAGTTAAGCATTTTAGATTCAAGAACCCTGAATCAAGGGTTCCTGGGTCAAAGAGACCAGCTCTGCTTGGATCACTAACGCCGGTCCAAGAAACTCAAGATCTTGGGTGTCAGGACTTGAGCCCTCGCTCAATTTCTGGGTCAGTGCCTACAATGTCGTCAGCTGTGATACCACGTCATGAAGCCACGTCTGGAGGATCACCTTCGAGTGGGACTCTAGATGTGCGTGGTGACTCTGGTTCTCTGAATCAGAACCTTGACGCAGTCACCCCGGTTCATAATGAGATATCGGCCTTTGTCCGTCTCCAGCTTGAACGCTGGTTGAGGGTTCCGGGCTCTTAAGTCTCGGCTCGAAGAGTTGTCTATGACTGGCAAGTGGCGGTAGTGAATGCTGAATCTTGTGTTCGTGCCGCGCTGGAAACCAGTGCATATCTGGCACCGGTTATGTCGCCAGGTCATATTGATGAAGCCTGGATTTATTGGCTTGGTCCAGTTCGTCAGTCGGTCCCGATCGTCCGGGATATGCTCGCAGTCCAAGTGGAGTTAGAAGACTGCACTCCGCGTGAAGCTGTTGCTGTTCTTCAAACGTTGTTCTGGAATGTTGGTTTTGAAATCACGAATGTGATCTCTGGATGGGATCAATCCCGGATAGCCAGGGTTACTGCATCCAAGATCTATCCATTGGCTGAAGAGCTGCTACGCTTGCTGGTCGTAGAACTAGTCGAATGGCAGAATATTACACAGGACTTGCAGTTCAGGTGTCGCCGGTCATGGAAACCCCGGATCAAGATCGAGACCCCAGATCGAGTATCATGAAGAAGATCAAGATGGAGATCTCATGATGACAGATGAAAATCTGCAATTGCTCGGACGAGAGTTTGTTCTAAGAGTGAGGGTAACCGGAATCAGGACACGAAGTGTCGACGGAAGCGAGGCTGAGAACGCTGAACCCAAACGCCTACGACCTGAAACACCTCTCGACTCGCTACCATCCTTGGATTCAGACAGAATCTCTACCTCGTTATCACCAAGTCTAGTTGGGCCCTCGGTTGGGGGTTCTACTCTGATTCTGACCCGCTGATTAGCACATCTGATGGCAGTTCATCTTCGTCGATGATGTCAATGGGGCGTAGTGCAGCAATGCACATGACACTTGCGCAGTCAGGGGCGATAGTGATGGCGGCCCAGGTTCAAGGTGTTCAAACTCCGGTTCAAGGTGGTGGCGGAATTTTGGTAGCTCAATCTATGCCAAACACTCTGATCCAGGAGACCCCAGATCAAGATATGTCGATAGATGTAATTCCTGAATCAGGACATGTCGACGAGACCAAGAATCCAGGATTGAATGTCAGTGTCGCTGATAATGATGATATGATGGGAAGTGGCGGCGCGCCTAGCGATAGGTATTCCTCGAGACGTTCATCCAAGTCCCGACGTCACACTTCTAGTCGCTCGAGTCAAAGTCAGAAGTCTGGGTCAAGAATGTCTGGATCAAGAATATCCGTGGTTGGTTCGACTGGATCGGCGCAGGTTGCTGTTGATATTATCCAGCGCCAGCATGAGGAGATTCGTCTACAGCGAGAAGCCCTGGACCGGATGCAGGAACAACAGCTAGCCCTTAAGGAAGAGAAGTTGCGCTCCGAGATGGAGATGCAGCGAATCCTAGATAAGCAGCGTCTGGACCAGGAATTTCACACTTATGTGGCTCGAGCTGCTCAAGCTGAAGCAGAGTTGAAGCAGGCTAAGATGCAATTCCAAGATGAATCTGTCAAGAACGAGGGTTACCAACGTCTAAACCAGGATGCCGTGAATCTTGCTCAAGATGTGGAAGCATGCCTCGCCGCAAGGCTGGAGACAGAACACCGCGTCAACTAGCGGAACATGACTGCCCTGGATGAATTGAAGCAGAAGCATGAAGCCGATGCTGAAGCATTTAGAGCCCAAATTCTGGAAGAAGCTAAGCGTGAAATTGCTGCTCGATGGGCTGAATCCCGACAGCAGATCCAAGATCTGGAGGCTGAACGAGACCGCGAACGAGAATCGGCGAAGAAAATCCAGAAGTTTCAGGCGGAAAAATCAAGGAGCTACAGGAGAAGAAACATTCAAGTACTTCTCACTCAGCTCCACCTGATCCAGCCGTTTCGAAAACTTCCCCAATTTCTGGGGTCCAAAACAGCCGGAGCTCCTCGATGTTTGAGTCTATGACGAAACCCGTTTCAGTACCTCAGTTCCTGAACCAGAGATCCAAGCTCGTGGAGACCAGATCTTTGCGGCTCAGCTTCAGGCCTCGCTACAAGATACCAGGGCGGCGCTTCGGGAGGAATCTAAATCTACGTTTTCTAAGACATATGCGCCCGATGAAGGTTATCTGGATGGAGTGCGCCGGGAACAAGCTGCCACTCGAAAAGACAAGGCTAAGAGTCGGTCCGCCGACCAGTTGCGCTCTTCAGAGAAGATAAAGTCAGAAACTCCGGCCGAAGTGGCGAGACCTGAGAAGTCCTCCAAGAGATCCAAGAAGTCCCCAATGTCTGGTGGTTCCGGATCCAAGAAGTCTGGATCCAGGAAATCCAAGAAGTCTGGATCCAAGGATCGAAAGAAGAAATCCAGGGATTCAGACTCGTCTGGACCGGGTAGTGACCCGAGCTCTAGTTCAAGTGACTCGGATCCTGATCCAGGACCCAGTAGCTCGGACAGTAACTCAAGTGACGATTCTGATCGAGAAGCAGCTGTCAAGTCGAAGTCCAAAGATGGTACCACGATATTTACATATCGACCATTCATCAGTCACAATACCTTGGAATGCTTCAATGAGAATGCAGCTCTTGCTGATCGAACTGGTTGGTGGGAACGCTTTTCTGATATGGCCACTCAAGGATTATGGACAGACAAAGACAAGTCAGAGCCAGACTTTCAGCCCCTCTCAGAGACTGGTACACGCAGTTGGAAAAGGGCGCCCGCAAGGATTGGGATACGCTATCGAGGAAGTTCAAGAGGCAATACTGTAGGACGACTGGTTCCTATGCTGAGCGCTATTATACGCTCAAGATGAAGAGTGGAGAAACGTCCTTGCAGTTCTTCTATCGCCTAAATTCGGCTGCGACCAAGGCCAAATTCAAGTTCCAAAGGCCCGCTGTCGAACGAGAACGTCACATTCAGAGATTTAATAAGAAAATCAAGAGTAAAGATCTTCAGATGGCTCTAGAGGGCAAGTCGTACGGCAGCATCAAGGAACTAGAGTGAGCTCTCAAGCGTAATGAGGCAGTGCATCGTGAAGACGGCTACGACACCCCTCCTTCCAAGACTAGATATTTCAGGGCGGATAACATTACTCATGGACGCTTCAAGTCTGGACATCGGAATAGAGATCGTGCGTATGTGGCTCAAGACGAAGATACATCTGAATCAGACCACTCAGGATCCAAGATTCAAGGATCCAAGAATGAAGCATCTTTCGTCGCACAGGAGGACCGCGCAAACTCCAATCCAGGGTCAGGCTCTTCCACTCAAGCTCAATGTACTTTGCATTCAGCTTCGCCTGGTTCGGAACTTCCAAGTGAAGTCTTCCGGGTTCAGGAAAACCTGGGTTGGAGACCAAATCCCCTTCCGGGAACCCTAGATTTGAGGAAGCTCGGCGCAATCAATTCTGCGAGAAGTGCAGACGATTTGGCCATTCGAATGAGACGTGCTGGGCAGAGATTGTGTGCGACCGTTGCTACGATCAAGGGCACCCGACTTCCAGGTGCAAGACATCGCCTTGTCCCAAGTGTGGTTCATTCCACAGACCAGGACTATGCAGTGAGTGGAAAGTCCTCCAAGAAATCAAGGATCTAGCGCGTCAAGGAATAAAAGAACTACCAGCTCAGATCCTGAACCAGATCATGTCCGAAGCAAAGACTGGGGCGTCGTTAAACGACAAGGCCTGCTGAACGGGGGTTCAGTACGTGCCGGGCCTAATGCCCCAGTTGTACTTGCATATGTTGGACGAAGAATTACCAAGAGTCAGCTACCTAATACCAAATGTATGACCACATCAATTCAAGATTCAGAAGTCCTGAATTCCCTGAACCAGGATTCGGTTGAGTTTCAACTGCAACCAGGAGAACGGTTTGGTTGGTGGGAAGATCATGATATTGAGAAGAAACGAGGAATTGCGTTGGTACATGGAGCTGTGAATGATTGCCGAACCTTGATCCTGCTTGATTCAGGGGCATCAACTAGCATCTTGAGCTTGGATTTTGCACGTAAACTCAAGATCAAGCTGCGTCAAACTGAGATGCTCGAAGTGAAAGGAGTAGGAGATGTCCCGACGTACATTAACGCAAAAGCTCGAATCAAGATTACTCTTGGATCGAGAGTAGTGTACGTCCTAGACATCTGGGTCGGCAACATTGGTGAAGGTTTGGATTGTTTATTAGGTATGGATTTTATGGTTCCTGCTGGTGTTCGCATCTCTCCTCGAGAAGGTCTGATTCAGCTTCCAGATGAAGAGACGATCCTAGTGGCTGCTGGTTTGAGATCTGAACGTCCAAGGTTGAACATCCCCATCATGTCTAAGAATTCGCTTTACCTGGATCCGGGGATTACGCTGTGGTCCCGTTCCAGTATGGTCAGGCGGACCCTTTCCAAGATGTGTTGTGGGTATCTTGCGATGAAAGTGAACGTTGGGTGACTCAGGTGATTTATGGATCCAGGCGTTCACCTATGGCTTCAAAGTCGTGAATGTATCTGGGAAAAACTATGGATTGACACCGGACTCTCTGGCTCGGATCGTCTCGTATGAACATCCGCCAGCTGGACGATACACTCGTCCAGGAACTGTACGCTACAAGGCGTGGCAGCAGATGATTTATGACAGTACTCTGCCTTCCAGATGAGGATGCACCTGAATCAGGTCGAGCAGATTAATGGAGAACAAGAGCCGCCGGCGACTGAGAAGCCGAGTTATACCTGGCCTAGGAAAATCCTGGTTCGAAGTAATCCT